>OY720456.1:61459889-61552389 GCA_963082715.1 Harpalus rubripes
TTTTCAAGCACTAGTGCGAGAAAAGTACTTTTCACGCACTAGTGCTTGAAAAGTGACACTTTACACACTGTAATGAGTGCGTGAAAAGTACTTTTCACGCACGGTTGTAGGAAAAATATTTTTTCTACAGTCTATATACAAAGTAGCCATTTGCGCTCTCTTTTGTCAACGCAAAATGTCACTTTGTCGCTCTAGAGCGACAAAGTAGAAAAAACGCTCGCTCCTCAAATTTCTAACTATACAATGTTGAGAAATGTTACTTGGTTACATACTTAATGGAAACGTTTAGTCAGGAATTTATGACACTGTAGTTACACATTACCCACTTACATAACCAAACAAAATGCCGCACTGCTGTGAAAATGAAATGGGGTATTCATTTACAAAAACGAAAGTATAAAATGCTTAGATCAGATTGAAGCAATAGCTCAAGAAGAATGGAATATACCGATAAGTAAAAATAAATAAAAAATAAATTTTTGTTATGGTGGAGGACCCCATTGTGGCGACTGTAGAAAAAATCTTGTGTGTGTTTCGAGCGCAAATGGACATTGTCGATTTCGAGAGAATGCCTCGCTCCTGCGTCGCTCGGCAACAACCTCTCAATCGACAATGTCCCATTTTGCGCTCTTAATACACAAATAGCTATTACATGTACTTATACAATACAATAGTATATTGTGTTATTAGGAGTAAAAGTGATACTTTGTGTGGCGAGCATGGAAGTTTGCACGACGAGCGAAGCGAGTCGGACAATTGCATGCGAGGCACACAAAGGCACTTTTACTCCGAATGACACATTATATTTTTTTTTCAAACGCACATATTTAAAGAAAATAATTTAAAACTTGACGTTATTAAAAACATTTTCCGTGAAGTAGGTACGTTTGCGGATTTCAATTGCTCTGTTGCTATGGATACTTTCGTGTGTTCAGTTTTTGTTATAAACATTCAAGTGAAAATTTTCACACTTTTACGTTTTGACGTTTGAAAAGAATTGTATAATTTTATATCCTCTTTGTGTGAAATTGAAAATGTTGCAATTTGAAAAATTAAAATGTACACCTTCTGAAGTTGTGGAATTAGAGAAGGCTGCTATTGATAAATTGTTCCCAACTAAGTCTAGCAAGTTCTATGAAGCGGTGTATAAGAGATTTCTTCATTGGTGTGATGAGAAAAACATTAAAAATTATTCTCGGCATACTTTTCGGAAATGGCGAATCAATGTAAAATGAAAAGCTCAACTATGTGGTCACAATATTCAATGATAAAATCAATGATAAACATTAAACATGGGATAAATATTGGAAATTATTTAAAACTTCATGCTTATGTTCTTATTTGATGTTTCAGATGAGAAATATTTGGCGATATTCCCACACTTTTCTTCTTTATTTAAGGAATGTAATTCATTCATTTTGTTAATCTTGTGCCTAAATTTTACATTTCTATCTATATTTCAATTCATCTTCCTACAATATAATTTTTTTGTATCACTTTAATTCGAAGTATTCTCACTTTTATTACCGTCCCTGTTATTGTAATCTGTACATCTACTGTACTTTAATTATATTATTTGTTATTTCGTTAAAAGTATGTAAACTGTCTATATTTCATTTTATAGGTTATCTGTTATCAATTTAAATCTTATAAGTCAGTAACTTTATTCTTATGTTATCTAGTGAGTTATAGTGACATTTAGGGCGATAATACCGATTTCTATTGTACAAGTTACTTCTTATTGGCTGATTCTATATAGTTTCTATGGATATTTATTTATTTTATTTCTACGCCGCCGGAGTAGAAATAGCTTATTTCTACGCCGGCGGCGTAGAAATGAAACTTCTACTTTGTGAATCAAGTCACAAAAAATGTCATTTTTATGACGTTTGAAAAAAAATACGTTTATACGTAGCAAGACACTTTCTATTTATAGTTATTCGTTCGATAACGGCAATAATAATAAATAGTTAATATAGAAAATTTAGCTATACGTTAGTCACTCGTAAGCATATGGGCGGAGAAAATTTGGCCAACGAGCTGCCTACCACAGACCACCACACTACGGACACGGACTACGGACTCGAAATTCAATAAATCTAGAAAAAGTGGTTACGAATGGCAACATTATCAATACCAGCTAAAATAAGAATATGTAAAGGCAATCAAAGAAGAGTGCAATGTAGTACTGTCAATGTCAACAATCACACTTTTATGTCAAATTTGTCACTGGCTAAATCATGACCATTTAGATAGGTGAAATAAATCTTACTTTGTTTCGGGAATTAAAAAAGTGAGAAAATATGAAATGAGATGAAATTTTATGTCACCTTGTGAGAAAGTTCTCATATTTCAAGAATCGTTATCCAGAATACGAGTAGTGTTAGTATTTCGTATATTATAATGATACTGTAATAAAAGCAAGATTTGCATTAGAATCCGTATATTTATATTTTGTTATATTGTGATACCAACCTACACCTTATGGTAAAAGGGTTTCTGACAATAGTATTATTCTTTGTGTATAAGGGATAAAGATAGGATAACAGATATTGAAATTCTTTATGATGTATGAATAAAATTCTACATTTACCTCATCCCTGTTTGAATATCCTCCTAAGCAAATTTCAGTGTTTGGCGAGTAAGATTGCTTCCTTGGTCATTCACCTGTCTAGGACTTCTATTTACATTTTAACATTTCATCCGAATGTTAACAATAAAAATAAATCAAATACGGCAGTTGAGATGTTATGTGTATGCAGGCATATTAAGCCAATGTTTAAACACAGAGTTGTTAGTGTAAAAAATGCACAAAAAGTAACAGTTATATTTTTAAGGATTGGTAAATAATTCGCTTTTATGTTTAATAAAAGTCTTTCGCGATTATTTGACAAACAATGTAGAGTAAAATTCTAAGGACTTGAAAGAAAAAATGTTTTGTTTTTTTTACTTTTCTTTCATTGTAAATAAATAACACGAGCGAGCATTTTATGTGGCATAAAGTTCTCGGTGTTTGGCCTTGCACTTTAATAATAAATGATACATTTTAACTTAAAATAGTTGCGCACTATAAAATATTCTTCAAATCTACAATTCATATTATTTTTATAACCTGAACTACACAATAAAATAGCATATTAAAATCTAAACACTTTTCCCTCAAGAAGTGACATTGTGTCACTTGAAAACTTGCAGATTTTTATACATATAGGTAATAAATAAAATATTTTTATAAATTATTATTTCTAGGCCCCGTTTTACAAACAGTCATTTAATTTTATAACGTTTTCTTAAAGTAAATGGATTCATTGATTCCAAAGTTATCGTAACTAATATACCGGGTGTCTACTTTTTTCCGAACAGGAAATTCAATGTTAAAATTTTGATTTGGCGATATCTCTTTACCTATTAATTTTAGAAAAAAGTGTAATGATAAAATGAAAAATAAAACAATTATGTTTGATGTTTCTGACATATCTCACAGATTTGACATTTCTTTTGATTTTATTATTTATAAACTTAACTGCGTCATGATATTTTTCATATAGGCATTTTCAAATTAAATTATAAAATCACCAAATATTTTTTTTACAATAGGGGATTCCACCATTTTTTAAATATAATTTCTTCTGAACGTTTTTGTAAACTAAGACTATCGGTGAAAATCCGGTGAAAAAATTCCTATTAATAAGCGAGTTATAATCCCCCGAAATTTGAAAATATTGATGAGACGTCACGAAGTTTTTATATCAAACTGTTTTCATCGTGGACCTAAATGTTCTTGAAATATATGCTATATAAAATAAATGAATATTATTATACTTTACAAGTCTACATGATTTATAATTGGAAATGTATTTAAATTATTAAGTTTAATGCAAAATATTTATATTCAAATAAGAACTGTTTGAGAATTGCAGTACTGGACAGATAGCCACGCCTCCGCCGTTTGAATTTCTCTACTTTCATTGATAGTAGGCTCCTCCCCCTAACTGGACATTCGTTATATGGCCGTCTTTGAGTCGCCAATCTAAATAATATATATGGAATTCATATGAGTGACGAGCTGCTATAACAAAAACCTTCTTATTTCCGGAATATTTCAATTATATCGTTTTATTTCTTTATTAATATTAATTATTAAGTATATACTTTCATTATTTTTTCCTAATTTCTCTTAATTCAATTGCGCTGTAGTCCCCTATTCTGCTTAAAAATAGTCGCTTTTTGATATTATTTTAAATGTCAAAATGATGGCAATAAATAACCTCATATTATTGAACATAAATTACTATTATTATAATTTGAATCTTTTTTCACCTTTTATAAAAAAAAACTTATATAGCAGAATTATTATTAATTAAAATAAAGTTTATTAAATGATAAAGAAATACTAAAAAGATAATTAAAATAACTATTACTATGGTTAAACAAATATTAAATACTAATTTAAATACTAATAATATAAAATACATAAACACTAAGATTATTTATTTAAACAATATTTATCTCACTTATTTATTTATATAATTTTATTTATTTATATTCACTACTCGTTGACTTTTTGTTTAAATCACCAACTATTCAATTTACGACACTTGTTTATATCAGATTGTCCGGCTATCTTCCCTGTAGAGTTTATATGTCCGGGCTTTATTTTCTAGAATATTCGGAACGATGAAAATAGATCACGTCGCCCAAGTAATTACACAGGTCTGAACAAGTCTGTTTACATCGCACGACTGTCCGCGGCTATTGCGTCATCGCTAAAAATAGACACTGGCTCATCGCTGTGGCGACATCGGCGGCGGCGGCGACGTTGATGGCGACGGCGGGCGCTCTACGTTACAATATATTGACTGTCCTATACTAAGTGCATAGAATTAAGGGTACAATTGTAGAAAAATGAGACACATTTTAATCTTGTTTACTTTTCTGCTTATTTCACTATATAACATATTCTTGAAAATCATTACACCCCTGAAAAAGTTTTTTTTTTTAGAATTTCGATTTTCCAACCTTGAAATACCTTCATATGCCGCTTGAGTGTTCCTCCATCCGTACTATAACGACAGGGATAACAAAGGACATACTGATCCTTTATCCTTGAGTACCGTTCATTCACCTCGCTTATCCTAAGGATATACAAGTTTTATTACGCCGGTTCTGTGCAGTTATGCGACGTGTATCAATTCCAGTCGATGCCTATCATGAAGTCGGGTCATCCGAATTGAAAGGAATAAATGGTATCTATAAGCCGGTAAGGTAGAGAGCAGTAGAAGTAGTTTATCGGCTGTATGATATCCATCTGATGCGAGGAGATTTATGGAAGGATTTTTATTATTTTCCCTGGACATGTTTCGGGTTATATGTCAATCGGATTGAATTGGGGTTAGTGGTGAGTGTTTTGCTCCAACCGTAAAATTGTGATGATAGAGATGAAATACCGGATTTGTTCCACAAAAGATTCAAGTCTTTTAAAAAATATGCTGGTAGAAATGATATGCAGCATATGTTTTTATAATAAAATTTAACCAATAGTATAAAAACAGTTGAATATATAGTTACTGGGGTGTAATTCCTAAACCACCAAGAATGACGCGCTGTTTAATAATGAATAGTACTCAATGGTCCGAAAGAACGGTATAAGCAAATCGAATTTAAAATTTTTCAAAGTTACTTCCGTCACCTTTAGGTAAGCAAGGTATTGACTTTGGTCAAAAAATTCGATGATGAGTTTTTAATCAATAAGCACGTTTTAGGGTTCCTAAAATACGATTTTATTATTTTTACGATGATTTCTGTATGTGTGTATATACCGTGTGTCTATCTTAAAGGTGTACATAGGAGATTAACATGGGAAATCAGTTTTTTGCAATTTCCTGCTCGCCTAATTATTTTAAGTAAAAACGCGTCAAATAAAAGTTTTAGGGCATAAAATGATGCATCTAAATCAATAAACAGAATTACCTTTACATGCTTTGTAACGACAGAAATTAAATATGAAAATGTCGAAAATTACGTTGAAAATATCAACAGCCATGGAATTGAACTAAAAATAAATAAATGTTTGATGTTTTATCAAATTGTCAGAAACGTCAAATAAGTTAACTTACGTTGTGACAGATAAAACGTCAAGCATTTATTTATTTTTTGTTCAATTCCATGGCTGTCGATATTTTCAACGTAATTTTCGAGATTTTCATAATTAATTTCTGTCGTTTCAAAGCAAGTAAAGGTAATTTTGTTTATTGATTTAGATGCAGAATTTTATGCCCTAAAACTATTATTTGACGCGTTTTTGCTTAAAATAATTAGGCGAGCAGGAAATTGCAAAAAACTGATTTCCCATGTTAATCTCCTATGTACACCTTTAAGACAGACACACGGTATGTGTGTCTGCGATAACTTTAATACTACAATTTCTAAAATTATAATTCTTTCGTATTATTCTTCGTTACATTCATGTGATGAGCTGATTAAATTTTGGTTACCGAAAGTACCCTTATTTGAAGATTTTAACAGTTTTTCTTGAAAAATCTATGTTAAATATCATAAAGAATATTTTATTCCCTATACGATTTGACTGCATTTTATACTTCATATTAAATAGATACAGAGTTAAAAATTTATAAAGATATTAAATTTCATAAAGCAGCCAGCTATGAAAACAGCTACAATATTAAGAAAATTCTGACTGAAAGATGTCAGTGTCATTGATCTGATATGTAATCGCCCAACATACGGCGGTTACATGTTTGACGTAACCGCAAGTAACCGGTATGCAGAATAAAATGCGGTTCCCAAGTAACCGGAGATAACCGGTCTGAATAAAAAACGCCCATAGTATGTTTGTCTTATAATTTTACTGAAAATGTAGAATCTTTTGCTGTAAACTTTCTGTATGGAATTTGTATAAAATACATAGTACTGACGAAGGTAATGTAATGGTTACATCAATTTTTTTAGACTAATGTTAGCCATGGTATTCTATTAGAAATCACACACAAATGGAATGACATTGGACATGTCATAAACGTATCAGTCAAATTGTCTATTTGTTGGAGTCTTCGTGGTACCACAAGCCTAGTTTTGAAATTGCTAAAATTCATTTTTTACCCTTATGTTTAAAAAATCTGATGTGGCGTCAGTTCTATGTATTTTGTACAAATTTCATACAGAAAGTTCCTTGCTAAATATTATATTTCTTGTACTTTACCTTCCGGCAGTTGCATGTATTTTATGCAAATTCCATACAGAAAATTATTATTTTGTGACGTTTTCTACATACAGTGTAATGTATCTGCAGAAATAAAAGATTTATTATTATTATTTCTTGTAAATTACCTTAAAGCAGTTGTATGTATTTTATACAAATTACATACAGAAAGCAAAAGATCCTATATTTCCAGTAATATTATAAGACACACGCTATGTCAATTTCACTTGACACTGACATCTTTCAATAAAAATTTTCTTAATGTAGTAGCTGTTTTCATAGCTATGGCTACTTTATGAAATTTAATTTCTTTATAATTTTATAACTCTATATCCGTTTAATATTAAGTATAAAATGCAGTCAAATCGTATAAAGAATAAAATATTCTTTAATATTTATAATAACATTAAATGTGAAAAAATGATATTTAACATAGATTTTTCAAGAAAAACTGTTAAAATCTTCAAATGAGGGTACTTCCGGTTGTCCAATTCTAACCAAAATCTAATCAGCTCTTCATATGGATGTAACGAAGAGAAGTACGAAAGAATTATAATTTTTAGAATTGTAGTATGGCAGTTATCGTAGACGAAAATTTTGTTACACACACACACACACACACACACACACACACACACACACACACACACACACACACAGACACACATACATACACACACACACACACACACACACACACACACACACACACACACACACACACACACACACACACACACACATACAGACATCATCGTAAAAATAGTAAAATCGTATTCTAGGGACCCTAAAACGTGCTTATTCATCAAAAACTCACCACCGAATTTTTTGACCAAAGACAATACCTTCCTTACCTATAGGTGACGGAAGGTAAAAACGATTTTTTTTCAAAATATTATTTTAAAGCCGAATACAGTTTGTATAAAATTGTTCTTTAAAGATAAAAGTGAAATGAAATATTGACATTTGTGCAACTAGCCATTATTATTGAAAATTATTCACTCGATGAAAAATAACAAATTATTAAAAAGTATTATTTTGATGCAAATTTTATTTTATTATTTTTGTTTATAACTATTATGAAATACTAAATTAAATTTGCTCGGCTACGGATCATGAAAAATAAAGTATGATTATTGTATTATATGCAGAATTAAATTCTCTAATTGCACCAATGTAACTTAAATTTTAAGCGTTCTTTAAATCAACAATCTTGCATCGAAATGTACTGTCAAATTAATATTATGCATTCATGTCAAAATTTCGATTTGCACTTTTTTGTTTAAGGATCACTTAAAATTTAAGCCTTGTTGGTGCAACTGTGCATATAACATTTATTTGAAGCATTATTGTCTAAAATTATAAGCCACTTTTGCGTAAGGAAAACTGTTTTCCCATGTTAAACGCCTATGGCTCGCTTTTCGTGCTACACCCGGTATAAAGTATGTACCTACCACATCACCATAAATCCGAATCATCCATCCAGCATTTGTAGAATCACCGAATTTTTCAGAACTTTGTAATTAACTTAAAGAAGTAAACAATAATGAACCTCGAATCAGAAATTATTAGCAAAGGTCAGAATTTCGCTATTTGAATAAAACTAATTTGATAAAAGTTGTTATGAAAGCGACAACTTTTAATTCAAGTGTCATCGTATCTCATACACCCTTGTTTCTGCTATATAGTATTTTGTTTACCCAGTGGCAATAGTGCATGGCATTCTAGATAATATAAAAGGAAATTTATCATGGCTTGCTTGATATTTGCCAACGAAATACATAGTGCAGAGTTGCTATGGTTACGGATACGTGTCGTAGGGTAATTTTACAAGTAGCCACAAGCCAATGTAGTTCCAGACATTAATATTTATAAGGGATGAACTACTACCGTATTACCCACTCAAATAATTTTATCATTAATTATGTTTTATTTTACCTAGAGGGTTAATGTTAATATATTTGTTTGGAATAATAGTTCTTCATTGCTACGTCGTTTTACAGTATTATTGTTTGGGTTATTATAATTTATGTATTCGAAGTATACAATACATTATGCTTACAAAATTAAATTCAAAATGGTAATACCAGTTATAACAAAATTTTAATAATGGTCGAGAACAGCCGGGATATCGTTAGCATAATAAAATATAGCGCTGTTTGTTAGCGCTGCTAGGTGTTTACCGAACGGTATTTATTAGTTGAACAATCGAACCGTTATAGTAATTAACGTATCAAGGGTTGTTATAAGGACGATAACGCCTGAGGTCAACCGTGTATAATTGGAGGAAGAAATCTATGAAACTGACTTATGCAGGGTTTACAACCTTTTATGTATAAATGTTGTAAATTGAAACTATATAATAAATAAGACAATAAAACAAAATTTTAGTTTATTAACTGGGAAAAATTATGTACATATAAAAAAACAAGATATAATTTTTTTATTTAAAAATGCGAAACGCAGATCATGTTTTCTCCTTCTCTTGTGACTGGTGTATAATTTTATGTATATTTTTAATTAACTATAATTATAATTAGAGTATAAAGTTACCAATTAACTTGAAAAATACTTTTATTATTTATAACCTCAACTTGGATGTTTTACAGGTCTTTCAAAAGGGAGAAAGTGTCCAAGTAGTCGTATGACGTCCTTTTATTTACATTTTAAGTTTTGTTGATTAATCCTGAAACACCACGATGTTTTTAAAATTGTTTACTTAAATATAAAAAATCTGATGTGGCCAGCACATTACCTTCCGTCAGTTCT
Source organism: Harpalus rubripes (assembly GCA_963082715.1). Taxonomy (NCBI): domain Eukaryota; kingdom Metazoa; phylum Arthropoda; class Insecta; order Coleoptera; family Carabidae; genus Harpalus; species Harpalus rubripes. Next base: position 61,469,878 of record OY720456.1, read on the forward strand.
ATGTATTTTGTACAAATTCCATACAGAAAGTTCCTTGCTAAAGATTATATTTCTTGTACTTTACCTTCCGGCAGTTGCATGTATTTTATGCAAATTCCATACAGAAAATTTATAGCAAAAGATCCTATATTTCCTGTAAAATTATAAGACAAACACACTCACTATGTCAATTTCATTTGACAGTGACATCTTTCAATCAAAATTTTCTTAATATAGTAGCTGTTTCCATAGCTATGGCTACTTTATGAAATTTAATTTCTTTATAATTTTTTAACTCTATATCCATTTATTATTAAGTATAAAATGCAGTCAAATCGTATAGAGAATAAAATATTCTTTAATATTTATAATAACATTAAATGTGAAAAAATGATATTTAACATAGTTTTTTCAAGAAAAACTGATAAAATCTTCAAATGAGGGTACTTTCGGTTGTCCAATTCTAACCAAAATCTAATCAGCTCTTCACATGGATGTAACGAAGAGAAATACGAAAGAATTATAATTTTTAGAATTATAGTATGGACGTTATCGTAGACGAAAATTTTGTTACACACACACACACACACACACACACACACACACACACACACACACACACACACATATATATATATATATATATATATATATATATATATATACACACACACACACACACACACACACACACATCATCATCATCGTCGTAAAAATAGTAAAATCGTATTCTATGGACCCTGAAACGTGCATATTCATCAAAAACTCACCACCGAATTTTTTGACCAAAGACAATACCTTCCTTACCTAAAGGTGACGGAAGGTAAAAATTGGTAAAATATATGTATCAGTAATAATTAATTTTTTAAATAATTATATCAAATCAATTTTGCCTTTTAATAAAAGCTTGTTATTTTAGTGTAGGTATAAAAGACGCAAAATATAAAAAATAGTATAAAAGATTAGTTTTCCAACTTTTATCACACTTGTCATTTAGAAAATTGCCAGGGCTCGTTTTCTAAATTTTGACAAATATGTCTTATAAAACTCGTTCAACACTTTTTAACTTTACTTGGGTACTTCAAATTAAGAGATGGTGACACCAGAGACGTTGATAACCGTAAATGCAGGTATTTATAAAATAACAGACTTATCTCATTAATTTAACTGATATCACCAAAGCGGGATATTGAATGAATTAATTTATCAAATTTATATATATATATATATATATATATATATATATATATATATATATATATATATATATATATATATATATATATATTGGATGGCCTTCGAAATCAATTACGTAGGCATTTAACATGGGAAAACAATTTTTCCTTGCGCGTTGCTTCCCAAATTATTTTAGAAAAAAATACTTCAAATAATAGTTGTAGATTATGAAATTCTGCATTTGAATCAATAAACAAAATTAATTTCTCATGCTTTGTAACGGCAAAAATTGGAAATGAAAATGTCGAAAATCACGTCCAAAATAATGATAGCCATGGAATTAAAAGAAAAACGCGTAACAAATGTATGATTTTTTGTCATAAAATATAATTTACTTTTAATTTTTAATAACATTATCATTTGACAGTTAAAACATCCAACTTTTATTTGTCTTTTTGTTTCATTCCAAGGCTAGCACTATTAAACTGAAATTTTAAAAAGTTCATATTTAATTTCTAGAGTTACGAAACATACAATAGTACATTGTGTTATTAGGAGTAAAAGTGATACTTTGTGTGGCGAGCATGGAAGTTTGCACGACGAGCGAAGCGAGTCGGACAATTGCATGCGAGGCACACAAAGACACTTTTATTTTTATATTTTATGACACATTACATTTTTTTTTCAAACGCACTACTTTTCTTTTTATTCGCTAATTCTATGTAGTTTCTATGGATACTCATTTATTTTATTTCTACGCCGCCGGCGTAGAAATTAGCTATTTCTACTCCGGCGGCGTAGAAATTAGCTATTTCTACTGCGCTGGCGTAGAAATTTCCAGCGACGTAGAAATGAAACTTCTACCTTGTGAATTAAGTCACAAAAATGCCATTTCTACGACGTTTGAAAAAAATTGTATTTTGTTTACTAATTTATAAATAGAATTTTATGCTCTACAAATTTTATTTAAAGATATTTTCTCTAAAATATTTTTGGGGGCAACGCGTGAGGAAAAACTGTTAATTATCCAGATACCGTATATATTTTCAAAAAGACTTCTGGACTTCAAGGAATGATCTTAATCTCTGCATTTACGAAAAAGTGCGCATGACGATTTTATTTCACAAAAAATAGAATCATGTTCTTTTATGAATGTTTTCATTTCTATTCAAAAACACCGATAACGAGAAACTACTTTTACAGGCTGAATATAAATGTAAATATTTAAATACAAGTTTACTTTTAATGTATCTGATACTCATAGCTGAATAGCTTGTAAATTCATGCTTTGATAGAAAGAAATAACGTTATATCCAACGCTAAATAGTATGAAATAAATTTTATAGTTCGATAAAAAAATATACTACAATTTTATCTAGGAAACCATCAAATGCATATATATTTTTTATTATTTTCTTCCACGGTGAAACATTTAAAATTTAAATCGGTTATCAGTTGTTTTGCAGAGATGGTTGCACATATATTTCGAATATCATACATCTATTTGTTTGAAATATTTTATTAGCCGTCATATAGTATCATACTCGTAAATAATGCAAAAATGTATGTTAGGTATTCGATTAGTGTCAGTTGCTTGCTAAAATATTCAAAAATGTTAATGAGCAAAAAAACATATTTATTTAAATTATTCGTGTTGATAGAGAGCTATTTATTTACCAAAAATCCAATAGTAATACAATACAATACAAAATTTAATATTGTTATAACTATTTTGATTCTGAACTTTAAAGATGTATTGAGATAAAATTACAAACAAATGTAATATCGATTTTCCCGATATCGTCAACAAAATTGAATTTTCTTGGCTACCGTGAGTCTTGAAAGTTCTTATTTGCAATACCTACTGTACTATATCTGGTTTAAGATTGCAGTGGTGCAAAGATAGGAGCAGTTTCAGGTTATTTTCTGATTGGATAATACCCCGATATTATCCAATCAAACATATATTAATCTTTTAGTTTTAGTCAGTCGGCATTTGTGTCTCATGTCGAAAACACGTATAGAGTAGGGATTGTAAATTTACCGATTTTTTCAATTACCGGTAATTCGGTAAAATGTTTAATCAAAACGGTTTACCGGTAATTTACCGGTTTTTAAATATTGTTGTACGACACAAGAGTTAATATTAAAAAATCTGATGTGAACACCACACGACTTCCTTGTACTCAAGACCAATATGAAGATGAAGTATAGACCCAATTATAATATTGTACGTGTTTGATGTAATTTGACATTAACATCTATTTTTTTTTTTTTTGTTATTTTTTGTCCTAATCCATAGCAAGCTTCTTTACAAACACCAAAAAGTATATAAGTTTTAAATTTACATATCTCGCTTATACAAAGGGCTAATTTAATAATACTTGATGTGATAGACGCAGAATTTAATTCTATAAAACTCTTATTTGAAATGAGACCATTTTATTTAAGAAAAACTGTTAACAACTTTAGGTAATATATCACTTTCGGTTAGCCTGTTTTAACCAAAATCTACTATGTTATTCCAATTGACATAAAAGTCTTATTTAAAATTTAGACTACCTACGTCCTACGTAGTAAATAATAGCGCATCTATGAATCCCCGTCGCTGTGATCTATTTGGTTTTCCCCACCCCCACCACTCGCCGGTTGCTGCGTAAATAGCATTTTGTACTTGCGTTTCGCAACTTGAAAACGCATAAATGCGTTATTTTGCTATTATATAATTTATCGAATTACCGGTTAAAAATAGCGAATTACCGGTAAAGAAAATATGGGATTTTTGGCTATTTACCGGTTACCGGTAAACCGGTTTACCGGTATTAGAATCCCTAGTATAGAGTCGGGTTTTACTTAGAGCGCGTACTAAACACTAGATCACAGAGTTACAATGTAACAGTTTAGTTTAGTTTGATAATGCTTAGTTTAATAATTAATTAGTTTAAAGGTGCATTCACAAAAGAAAATTAGGTTTAGATTTATGGTTTATACTTTAGATTTAAAGACTTTGGCCGCATATTATGTAATGACTCCATTCACACTTCAGAATTTAGGGTATTAAGAGAAATTAGAAAAAAATATTGAAACTATATGCTTAATAATGAATATTAATAAATAAATAAAACGATATAATTGAATAATTGAAATAAGAGGGTTTTTGTTATAGCAGCTCGTCACTCATATGATTTCCATATATATTATTTTAATTAGCAGCTCAAAGACGGCCTATAAATATACAACAAATACCAAGTTAGGGAAGTTGCCTACTACCAAGGGAAGTAGAGAAATTCAAATAGCAGAGGCGTGGCTATCAGTGCAGTACTGCAATTCTCAAACAGTTTTTACTTGAACATAAATGTTTTACATTAAACTTAATTATTTAAATACACTTCCAATTATAAATCATGTAGACTTGTACAATATAATAATATTCATTTATTTTTTATAAATATAATTTAGAAATAGCATATATTTCAAGAACATTTAGGTCCATGAAGAAAACAGTTTGATATAAAAACTTATATTCGTGACGTCAGATCTATATATTCAAATTTCGGGGGACTATAACTCGCTTATTAATAGGAATTTTTTCACCGGATTTTCACTGACAGTCTTAGTTTTACTTATATCTTCAGATGAAATTATACAAAAAAATCTAATGTGGCCAACACATAACCTCTCGTCAGATATTTTACCTGGTTGTACGCATAAAACGAAAAATATTTTTAAATACAAACACATATATTCATGTCTCACTACAAAATAATTCTCACATATATTTGCAAAATCTATGGGATATTTCCTTTATATTCAATATCCTGAAATTTTCTTTTTCTACTTTCCTTTTCTTTTTCTTTATATTCGTCATTTCTTCGCAAATTCCTTTTATATTCTTTTTTACGTATATTCTTTTGCGTTGTTGACTTTTTTATTTTCAAAATCTTCATAATAATGTACAAATATTTTTGACAGAGGCATACAAATATTTTTGACAGTGACATTTATGTGTCAATTACAAACATTTCAATTTCTTGCCTTGTAATAGTTTGATCTGAGATTTTTTACATCAAATTATTTTATGGGGTCTCGTGGCCGTGTGCCTGAGTGTCAGGTCGCGAATCTGAGGAACCGGGTTCGATCCCGACCGACGCCAAATATTTCTAATTTTAAATGGCACAACATTGACCCCTGTGGTGCACTTTCCACGCCAGCAATGAGTGCCCGTGAGGTGACGCCTGGTAAGCGCCCGCACGGTGCAAATATTTCATCATTACCACATCTGTGTACCAAGCAGATTGGCACACCCAGCAATGGGTAATAAGCCGTGATGATATATTTATTTATTTATTTTATTTAAATTATTTTATATGTCTTTCTTTATCTCTAAATCTATAGAAGATATAATAATGAATTTATAATTATCGAATAAAGAATTTAACGTTCTTTAATATAAGTATTTACATAAATTTTCGATAAATAATATTTAGATAATTTTTTTCTTGTAACTACTACTTTCGGTTGTCCAATTGTTACCAAAACTGATTCGACTCTTCCCATTATTGTTAGACTGAAGAATCCGTAGTTAAAAATGTCTTAAGTCTTATAGTATTTAAGATCTAGTGAATCCAACATTCACACACACACACACACACACACACACACACACACACACACACATACACACACACACACACACACACACACACACACACACATACACACACACACACACACACACACACACACACACACATACGGACATCGGATTCTAGGGACCTTAAAACGTGCTTATTCATTAAAATCTGGATATGCGATTTTTAGCATGAATACAATACCTCTCTTAGCGAGAGGTAAAAAATGGTGGAATCTAGGGATCGACCGATATGATTTTTTGTGGCCGATACCGATATCGGCCGATACCGATATACTCATATCCGATATCGGCCGATACCGACATATCGGCCATAAAATTTTGTCGTAAATTTTTTGCTGTATAAATGAGGTAAAAGTGATTTATAATGATATACTGTTACCGTTACACGCATTAACCATAAATAAATCACAAAAAAATGCAGAGCAAATGCAAAAAAAAGACATTTTTTTTTCAAACGTCGTAGAAATGGCATTTTTGTGACTTAATTCACAAGGTAGAAGCTTTATTTCTACGCCGGCGGCGTAGAAATAAAATAAATAAATATCCATAGAAACTACATAGAATTAGCGAATAAAAAGAAAAGTAGTGCGTTTGAAAAAAAAATTTAATATGTCATTCGGAATAAAAAAAAAAACAATATACTATTTTCCATTGATGTACAAAGTTGCAATAATATATTTAGCACCACCGCCAAGTAGTGTTGCTAGTAAACAGCTATTTTCTTCAGCTGGAAATGTTTATGAAAGCGCAAGAAATCGTCTAACTCCGGAAAGAGCAGAAAGCTTAATTTTGTTACATTACAAGTGTGTAACTTTACTTCTACATTTTTAATGACTTTTTTGCTAAATTTTGAATAAGAATAAACTTGATTTGTTTTTTATTTAGTATTTCTGTTTTAATTTCCTTTAAAAAATCCTTAGCAACTGAAATATTAAGCATTTTATATTTTTTTAGGCCGATACCGATATAGGCCGATATCGTGGTTTCAATATCGGCCGATACCGATATCGGCCAAGAAGACCGATATGGCCGATATACCGATACCGATATCGGTATCGGTCGATCCCTAGTGGAATCCCCTATTTTGTAAGTGTCAGTGTACGAATATAGTGTGCTGGACATACGAATATTATACTTTTTCCAATTTTGACTAGTAAAAAAAGTCATAATATAAAATCATAAGTAAGTAATGTAAAAACTTTATTTGGATGTTATTTGTGGCCATAACATTTTTTGTGTAATGTTGTGAACCTGTCATTTGTTTATTACTGTCGCGTTTTTTTATCAAATAGAACTGGGCTCATTATTTCAGTAAAAAATCACAAGTGAATTTGTGTGACATATTCAGTTTGATAAATTATTTATCCGGTGGAATTGAATATGCGTGTGCAAACAACGTGTCACAAGATACGAATGCCAATGGTCATAATAATATTCCCCAGTGTTCGTTCTGCTCAGCTATCGTGTGTTCAGATGGTTCAATCGAGGAAAGCAAATGTTTGTTTTGAAACTTTTGATTTTATCTGCCTTTCGGCGTTTACACACCACGGTGGCAGCGACAAATGAAATGGTTATTAATTTTTTACGAATTGCTTGCATTATTTTGTAATTTTCGTGGCCAATACTGTCTGATTGGTTTTATTTAAACAGCGGTTTGCGGTTCACGTCGTAAATTGTAATTGACACTAGTCGAATTTAACTCGATACAATATTTTCTAACCTTCAAAATATTTACAAAGTTATTTTTCGTTAATACTGACCGCGTTCGATCTCGACCGACGCCAATATTATTTCGAATTTTAAATGGTACAAAAGTGACCCCTGTGGTTTACTCTCCACGCCAACCATTAGTGCCCGTGTGGTGACATCTGGTAAACGCCAGCACGTACGAATATGTCATCATCATTACCGATATCTGTGTACAGTGTACAAAGCAGATTGGCACACCCAGCAATGGGTAATATGCCGCGATGATATATTGTATTTTTTTTATTACAAAAGTGACCCCTGTGTTGCACTCTCCACGCTAACCAACAGTGCCCGTGAGGTAACACTTGGTAAACACCCGCACGGTACGAATATGTCATCATCATTACCGAAATCTGTATACAAAATAAATTGGCAAACCCAACAATGGGTAACATGCCGTGATGGTATATTTTTACCTTCCGTCACTTTTAGGTAAGGAAGGTATTGTCTTTGGTCAAAAAATTCGGCCATGAGTTTTTAATCAATAAACACGTTTTAAGGCCCCTAGAATACGATTTTACTATTTTTAAGATGATACGAGTGTGCGACCGGGTGCGCGTGTGTGTGTGTGCGTGTGTGTGTGTGCGTGTGTGTGTGCGCGCGTCGGTGTGTATGTGTGTGTGTCAAAAATTTGCCCTATGATAAATCTAATACTACAATTTCAAAAATTTTAATTCTTTCGTATTTCTCTTCGTTACATCCATATGAAGAGCTTATTAGATTTTGGTTTTAATTTTTCTTGAAAAAACAATGTTAAATATCATTTTTTCACATTTGACGTTATACATATTAAAGAATATTTTATTCTCTATACGATTTGACTGCATTTTATACTTCATATTAAATGGATATTAAAAAATTTAAAGAAATTAAATATCATAAATTAGCCAGTTATGCTATAACTATGGAAACAGCTACTAGATTAAGAAAATTATAATTGAAAGATGTCAGTGTCAAGTGCAATTGACATGTTATGTTTGTGTTATAATTTTACTGAAAATATAGGATCTTTTGTTAGAAACTTTCTGTATGGAATTTGTATAAAATACATACAACTGCCGGAAGGTAATGTACAAGAAATAAATTATTTTTAAAATTTTTATTTATTTTTATCTTCATTTCCAAAAAATAGTTATTACTACACTATCACTCTTGTCAAATGTGGATATTATAATATTTGCATCAATTGCACTTAAACACAAAAATCTCAAGCAAAAATCTAACCAGAAACAATAAAGAATTATATGTATTATACAGTTTGTTCAAAAAAATCCTAACTCACGGTATGCTATGAACGAAGAAACGTATGTCTGATCATTATTCAATTCATAAGTCAAGTTGTCAAAATTGATCTAGAAATGTAACATTAAGGAAAAAGGATAATAAAGAAGGATACAGTATATTCGCCGTTTTCTAATTTATTTCCATTTCCAAAATAAGATTCAAGAAAAATAGCTTTGATAAAATTTTTGACAATATCTCGTATTGACATTTAATTAAATATTTTTAAATTGACATATGTTTCTTTGTTCATAGCCTACTCCGAGTCAGGATTTTTTTAATAGATACACTGTATTTTTCATATTTTATTACATTTTGTTATTAAAAACATCAAAAGTTTCATCAGAAGTGCCTGCACCCCCTATCGAGTAAATAGGAAATTAGCCTTGGCGCCAGCCGACAACCGGAAGATTACGTAGAGAGTCTGGTTTCCGGTTTCCGTCACCGCCGGAAGTATACAGCTCTGATAGCATCAATAATTACAGGGAGTCCCTCAGGTATCTCTGGTTTTATAAACCCACACCACTACCCTATAGTAACGCGGGGATGAATTGTTGATGCAGCATCGACGAAGTATCTGCACATCGACACCTGCTATCTACAGTGGTTGGAGTTGGAGGGATTCTCCATACTCAGGGATTTTTCCGCAAACACATTTTTTAAGTAGAAAGGTTAGAGTGATGTTTACTTAATAATTGCGTAGGCTTCCACAGTCTGAGTCATGAGAAATATTCGTTTTCCGGGAATGGACTGTGTCATATTTTGAGTCAGAGCTCAACGTTTCGCCCGCAGCCGTATGGGGCATCTTCAGGAGCAAGGGGGATAGTACTGTCTTAAACAAGGTTACCCGACGTGTCAACCACGCTAGATGCCGAGTTTAAGCAACAAGGGGGAGACTCAGTTTATAAGGTTACCCGACGTGTAAACCACGCTAGAGGCCAAATAAACCAAGTGACGAAAGGAAGGCCGAGAAGACAGTTATATACTAATGTAAAGATACGGTAGATGAGCAAAGCTAATGAGGACCAATGGGAATCGAATTCGTAATGGTAGATTGGGCGTGTCGTGTTATGAGAATCACCGGTTTCCACATGTGGCTCAAGAAATAGCCATTATCCCGATTGATGTTATTAGGATGTTTCCATATTTCTAAAGTTTCCCTGTATTTACGTCTGTAAAACTAAGGGACAGGAGCTAAAATGCGGGAATTTTCAAATAAGATGTTATGTCCTGTGTTGTGTTGGTGTTCTGCGACCGCAGATATTAATACCATACCATTCCGCACACAGCGTTTGTGTTCTGACAGGAAGGAATGTTCACACTAGATTGTCAGAACACAAACGCTGTCTGCGATTAAAACGGATAGAGTATAGGTATGTATTTACTATACTCTATCCGTTTTAACTATAGAGCGTTGAATGAGACAGGGCCTAAGGTTCTAGCTTCTGATTGGTTCAAACGTGAACCGAGTTTACACAGCAAAATAATTGACGCAAAATTTAAATTTACTTGACAACTGTATCAATTATTTAGCCGTCTGACATAAAATAAATAAAAGTCAATAGTACACGATTTATTACACATTATTAATTTCTGTTCAGTTCTGTTTGTTAATTATATTATTGTTCTTTTCGTTTATATAATTTTCATATTGTTTTCACGTTATATTTCATATTACATAGTTTTCGTTGTGCGCGTTTTTACAACATCTAAAAGGAAAGGCCCTCCAAGCGGGCAAAAAAAATGGCGTATAATTTATACTGCACATATCGTGCCACAAATCCATATTCCAAACCAGAATATGACCAAATTGTGGAATTAGAACTGGGCATAGGACGATAGTATTTGGAAAGCTATAAAAGAACATGAGAAAAAGGATCATTTGGATCACCCCAGGAACAAAAAAATTTGTTTAGAATATAAATATAATGTACGTATTTCAAAGAGTAAATATTTATATTTCAAAGGTGAATTATATTTTTATTTTACGTTGTTTTCTTTAAAATTTATTTGAATAATGTGGTTTTCATTTCTGCATGCCCCTTTCGCCGACATGTAGAGAAAGGTACGGAGATTATAAGTAAGTGTATGCAAAAAAACAATGTCAATGCCAATTAGAAAGAATTTTTTTAAATCCAGGAATGGCGCCAAAATTTGAATTCTTTATTTAATACATGTAAAAACGGCCGCGCTCGAAACGCCATCTAGTCTATAGTTAAAACGGATAGAGTATAGATTAATAATAATTAAAGATTCCCAAAAAAATTTTAAGCTAATCCTCATTTTTGGATTGGTGAATTTTATTCTATCCCGGTATTTAAAATTTAACCTTCATTTAACATTTAACCTACAAAAAAGTAGTTACTTAGGTTAAATTAGACTATATTTTTAGAAATAAACTACTAAAATTAGAGTAAAATTCGCTAATCCAAAAATAAGGATCATCTTAATCTTTTTTGTGACTCGGGCTGTAAATGGCGGGAGGTCTTATGTTAGCCACACCAGATTTTTTGGTATTTCCCTTTGAGAACAACTGAGAGCAATATATTTTCGAATTTTTGAATAGTTTTATTGAATCGATAGTGAAAAAGAGGGTTTCTTCGAAGTTATTTTTTGATGAAAGTTGTATTTTTTGCACTAGTGTGAAAAAAAGAGTGTACGTAGCTCGTGCAGAATGGGTCTATCATGAACTAGTTCAATTTGTAATAAACTATTGATTCAAAATAGTCCATTTTCTTGTAATTGTATAAATTAATATGTATTTCGGACTTATAAACAAATATTTTAATATTAATTTCTAATTTTACGTTTTCATATAGATCCCTTGGGTAGTACCAACAGAAATTTCGAAAACGCATCCTTAATATTCTGTCGCCTACTTCTGTACTTCGATGCATGAATTGCAATGATTGGAATCTTCTTATCTGAATCCCAATATAATTGCCTGTATGACGGTGAAAATTGCCGCAAGTGACGATAACTGTGTAAACCGAATGATATTCATCATTTCTATCCTAGTTTGATGAAGTTAGATGAGCATGCAGGTGAACATGTGAACATCACACCTCCACGTGTCACGTGACGTATTTACACAGATCGCTGGGGGCGTCGCGCTACACACGTGCGATAAGCGGAGACGCAACGCGTCGTGACGCCGCAACTAGTGCTAATTAAACTCGACGCCAACATTGCAACGCTAATTAATTTCAAAATTACCCTCGATTCGCACCACTACGACTTCAGATCTGTCTATGTTTTTATTATGTAATGCTACACTCCAATTGAGTCTAATTTTAAATGTAGCTTTAAGTTTTCATTCAAAATTAACATTCGTTTTTATATACAATACTAATTGCGATAACTATCGAGCAATATGCCTCTCATCCACATGCTTTAAAATACAGGGTGTAAATGAAATAAGTACATTAAATTTAACCAGTAATATAACTCGTCGAGACCAACAATATTTCTTAAAAACTTTTTCTCGAAATCACACATTTTTTTTTAGCATTTTTACAACCCCGTAAATTTACGAGTCGTTCCAAGTATTTTTCTAATAGCTGAATGCAGTAGCAATAGCTCTGAAAAATTTTGTTTTAGCAATTGACAGTCCTGTCAGTTGTTGCAATTAAATTTTGATATTAGTAATAAACTTGTTTATACGGTAAAATTTTGTCAAAATGCTTACGTTTGCAAATAACGAGTACACAGACATTGTAATTACTTACCTCTGGTTTATTTATTTATTCGTATCTTTTCTACACTTTAATTTGTGGTTGATATAAAGACAGTGTTTAGAATTGCCAACGCAATTAGACGGAGCGTTTCCAAATCATACGTACCTAATATTCGCACATTTGTTAATCTTGTACATCTTTATCATAATACGGAGTGTCACAAATGACAATTTTTAAAAAAGCAACAGTTGCATCCAAACCATGTGCAAAAAGTTCAATGCTTTCAGCACATAACAGACGTCAATTTTGGGAATGGCTCATAATGTTCATTAATGAAACTGAATTTACTTGGGAAGGTGTATGTATTATGCACAATACACATCTCGACAGATGATAATTCTGTAAAAATTTTCATTAAAAAATGTTTGGGCGGGAACAATAAATGGAGGACTAATTATTGGTACTCATGTACCTCATTTAAATGGACAAAAGTTTGTACTTACATTTTTTGAATAACGTATTTAAACTATTATGATTTGTCGACGATAAATAATCATCTCATAACCTAATAACTATGCTTTTGCTCCTCCTCCGTCGTTACCTCATTCCTCCTTATCTTTCTCTATTCATAGGTGATTAAAATCCTGGTTTAATACACAACTTTATAATATTGTTATCCAAAATTTAAATTTCTTTATTTTAAAAATTATATTATTACGAATTAATTAATAATAAATGTTATTTCCGTTGATTCGTTTATTAATTACTGTTACTGTTTGTATCTAGCAGCCATTTGTTCTCCATGGGCGGGTAACGAAATATGCAGCAAATCTTTAAAGAATTTTAACTCAAAATCTAAAAGACTTAGAAAAAAAAAGAAATTAAGAAATATTGTTGCTCTCGTCGAGTTACATTAGGTACTGGTTAAATTTAATGCACTTATTTCATTTACACCCTGTATATACAGCAATAGTAGAAAATAGACTAAGACAACTAATCGATAACAAACTAGCAGAAGAACAGGCGGCATATAGAATAGGCAAACAAACGAATGATAAACTGAAATTTACGGAAGTAAACATGTCGGTGAAACGCTATTTTGTGCCATCGTGCCAAAATACGAGTACTAGCGAAAATAGTGAGAAAATATTTTTAATAGTACCGTGTGATACAAAAAAACAACTCGAAAAACAATTACTGTTTGTATTGAAAAATACAGATGTGATACGCAACAAAGCAACAGTAATGAAATTCTAAGAATACATAACGAACAACGTAGACAAATGGTAATCAGACGAAAAAGTAAAAACGAATGACGAATGAGTATTGACCAGCAGCTGAGTGATACGTGGATATCTTCAGGTCAAATGAAAATTATACCATTTCTATCAAATATTTAGATTCATAGTCTATATATTTTTTTAAAATCTCAAATATTTCAAAAACTAACAATTTTTTAAAAACTGTTTTCATCTCAATCATGATTTTTTCTTATCTACGAGTACTTTCAATATAACTAGCATTTTACTCAATTTTCTGTTATGGTGGAGGACCCTATTGAAATATTTAAAAATTAAAATTTTTGCAATGTCGTTTAAGCCAACATTTAATATGAAACAAGATAAAGACCACTATTACATTATTATTTATTTTTCTGAAAATATTTCTTACACTCTTAAAAATACCACCTATATAATATTCCGCTTCTTGGCTGTATCTCCTAGTGAGGAAACTCTCTTGCTACGGAAATCATAACCAGAATGTGTTGTGCACTGTCGCCTCTGGCGTCGCTAGCATCGCCAGCGTCGCTGATCCAGTCGAGTCGGCTGGGGAAGCATTTTGCCCGCCAAACGATCCGCGCACACCGTGATTGCTCATTAACTCACCCGGCAATATCCAGACGCGATACAGGATACACTGTACCTGGATATCACATGCACCATCGCAATATGCCACTAGTTGAGGCTAAAGGTGAACAAGAGAGAAAAAAAATGAAGAGGTAGTCTGAAGTTATGAGATATGGAAATTTTTTGTGATGGAGGTATAAATTAAGAGCTGTTTTAGTTTTTAAAATAAAATATGTTTCGCGTTACCGACTCAGTTTATTATACTTTTTAACCTTGCTTATAGTTACGTTCAAATTTATTTACTGAGTTGAAACGGACTTTATAAGTGAGGACTGGCATTCTTTATTTATCAATATTTAAATAAGGCATAAAATATGCACTCATTGCTAACGCCTGTTTATTTTATCTGGCTCAGTATTGAAACTAAATTTTACTCCAAAAATCTGATGTGGCCAGCACATTACCTTCCGTCAGTTCCATATATTTTGTACAAATTCCATACAGAAAGTTTCTTTCACAAGATTCCATATTTCAAGTACATTACCTTCTGTTAGTTCTATGTACTTTGTACAAATTCCATACCGAAAGTTGCATGTACTTAAGAGATTCAATTTGCATCGAGTAAAATTATAACACGAACATGTCAACTGCACTTGACACTGGCATCTGTCAATCAGCATTTTCTTAATATAATAGCGGTTCCATGGTTATAGCATAGCTAGCTGCTTTATGAAATTTAATTTCTTTATAATTTTTTAACTCTATATCCATTGAATAGGTATAAAATGTAATCAAATAGAGAATAAAATATTCTTTAATATTTAGAATAACATTAAATACGGAAAAATGATAATTTTTTCAAGAAAAACTTTTAAAATTAGGGTACTTCCGGCTGACCAATTATATATACATGAAAGAAAAGAAAAGGAATACAAAAGAATTATAATTTTTTGAATTGTAGTATTTGGGTCAACGGATTCGAAAACATCGTCACACACACACACACACACACACACACACACACACACACACACACACACACACACAGACAGACACACACACACACACACAGACACACACACACAGACAGACACACACACACACAGACACACACACACACACACACACACACATATATATATATATATATATATATATATATATATATATATATATATATATACATACATACATACATACATACATACATATGAACATACAGACATCATCGTAAAAAACATCGTCACACACACACACACACACACACACACACACACGCACACGCACACACCCACACCCACACACGCACACACACGCACACAGACACACACACGCACACACACACGCACACACACACACACACACACACATATATATATATATATATATATATATATATATATATATATATATATATATATATACATATGTACATACAGACATCATCGTAAAAATAGCAAAATCTTATTCCAGGGACTCTAAAACATGCTTATTCATCAAAAACTCACCACCGAATTTTTTGACCAAAGACAATAACTTCCTTACCTAAAGGTGACGGAAGGTAAAAAGAAGTACAAACTCCGCTTACGTAAGCATATGGTTCAAATCGCCATGGTGACGTCATGTGGTCGGGTGAAATCGATTGATTTCATGCAAATCAAAATTGACAACTGACAGTATTGTAATATAATCTATATTGTGTTAATTTTGTCATTTATTAAAATTGGAAGTATAATAGTTATTAAGCAATAATAAATAAATTTAATAAATACGATTATAAGTATAATGGATGAAATATACCTCTTTTTATTGTCTAAAAGCAATATGTTGCAATAATAATTGTCGGCAACCTTCGAAATGGCGTCTTTGCAATAGCAAAATGCACAGTTTCATACGAAGAACTAAACACACTATAACCGTCAATGGCCAAAATCACTTTAATCACCAAATGAGTGACAGAATGACATGAATATTCAAATAATTTAAAAATGACATTCGTTACCGCGGTTACAATACAATTTTTGTTAAAATATTCGCCGTTGGTTGGACGAAGATAACATATACCCCTCTGTAACACGTACGATAATGAGATAGCGAATAAAAGTAGCATATATGCCATGTGTATACAACAACTATACTACATAAAAGTTTTGCCATTCTTGAAGCAGAAAATGATGATCTGAGAAACAACTCGGGCAAACAGAATGTATACTTAAAATGTAAAACGGGATTTATTTCACTTAATTTCATACTACAAACATTTTTCATAAAGTAAAGTAGGTATAATGTAAAACAGGCTTTACAAATCTTCATGCACTATTTTGAAGATGTATTTAAATATAAACTGCAATAATACAATAACTGTAGTCCGGAGGCATTCAATATTACTTATACAAGTAGTACCTACAGTAATTTTGTCTTGTAGGCCATTATTCGTATACAGGATTTTAAAATAGCTAAGTTGATCTTTTTCTGCAATATTGTCACTTTTCTGTAAGTTTTGAATAACCCTCGTATTTCAATAACAACCACCTTGACACCAATAACCTCCCTTCCTAATTTTCCAGCAGCTAAATGCATTTCCAGCCCTCTAACGTATTATAATGACCCGTATAATCCCCTCACAACAATGCCTGCTGATTCCTGCTGGAACCTGTAAGCACAAGCAGCATCAGGTTATTTCACGGGCCGTGGGATATGTGATTGGAAGCGGCTCATCGACGACACTGTAGCAGGAAGACAGAGATAGAGATATAAGGAGATGAAAGGAAAGCACAAGGGAAAGAGAGATAAAAAAGATTATGGTAATAAGATTTTTGGCTAGGGAGCAATGGTAATGTACGAGGTAAATAATTAGGGAGTAAATCATGATGGAAAAAAGAGGGAACATTTTATTTTTAAAATATGATGCTGCTAAAAATATAGATTCTTTATCTACCATCAGAAGTGTAAAAAAAAATCCAGCATAAAAATAATTAGTACGTTATCCTGTCTTCCTCAGAACCCCGCCTTCAATTTAATAGGGGATTACAGCTCAATCGAAATAAGAGAAACTAGTAAAAAATAGTATATGCTGCATAATGAATATTAATAAAGAAATAAAATGATATAATTGAAATACTGCGGAAATAAGGGGGGGGGTTGTTTTAGCAGCTCGTCACTCATATGAATTCCATATATATAACTCGCGCCCCAGAGCGAATGAAGAAACACGAGACTGCACTCGGATGTGTAATTTCGAAGAAAAAAAAATATAGCTTAAAAGATATTCGAGAAAAGACGTCTTAAAATTGACCAATCAGAGACCTACACCTTTAACGTGTGTTTGCCGTAATTTTACGTTACTAGGGTTTTATACAAATAAAATCTTTTTTAAAATGTGTGGGCGACTGTACTTTTCGAAAAATGTCAGTGACAATTTAAATTTGACAAGGTGAATAAAAAAGGCAAATCCTTACCATGTATTCAGCCGCTGATTACTTAGAAATGATTATAATTTTCGGAGAATGTGGACAATAATATTTTCGTTTAACACATTTTACACAGCTGCTACAACACGTTGCACTGTACGATATAAATGATGATCTCGGATGATACCTTCGCTAACCTAAATTTGTTGACAGTGAAAACTCAACTCTAAAGTGTCAAAATTACAGTAACTCAAACAAATTTTGTAACTCACTAGTAGTATTTTTAAAACCTAACAACCAGTTTTATTTTGTAATAATATCATCACACCTTAAGATATCCTTCCGGGATTGGTGGATTAAAAAGTGTTGTAACTCCGTTATGCAAGCAGCTGCAAATTATTTTTTTCTATTTGTTGGCAACCTATTGTCGTCGGCAAGTGTCAGTTTCGTCTGGGGCGCGAGTTGTGAGACACTCTGTATTATTTTGATTGGTGACTCAAAGACCACCTATAAATATATAACGAATACCGAGTTAGGAGGTGGAGTCTACTACCAATGGAAGTAGTCAAATTCAAATAGCGGACACGTGGCTACCAGTCCAGTACTGCAATTCTCAAACAGTTTTTATTTGACTATTTCACTCATAAATATATAAACCAATCCAAATTCAGGATTCTACCTAGTTACCAAGTTTTATTTCGACAAAACACCGTCACAAAAAAATTTTCGCATCCTTTAAGCCTATAAGATGTCGTATTTTTACAAGTAAGTGAGTTTTGATAAGCGAAAATTTTTTGACGTTTTAGAAACATATTGTTTACATACCTGTCAAAGTGTGTATATTTTCAGAGTTATCAGTTTTTATTAAAAACGAGTCGATTCGGACAGGAATCTATTTAAAACATTGAAAAAGCAAACTGCAACATAATATCTCTAAACACAATAAAAATTACAAGATTTTTGTCAAGAAAATAATTATATAAATGATTACCTGATTTTTATTTTGGAAATACCATTCATGGTTAAATTTTATCCTGGAAAAATTTTCCGATTGCTTTACTACAGCTGCATTTTTTAAAAAGTGCGAACAATAATAATTATTCTTGTACATGTTACAGTAAAAGTACATAATTTTCTTACCAGTTACGTATTGTGTACAATTTTTTGTTGATAATTTATTTATTTTATTCTTATTACGTCCATCATTTTTTTGCAATTTATTGATATTCTATTATACAGCTTTATATTTGATTCCATATCATGATAGACAAGGCATAGAAATAAAAACAATAATAAAATATACATTAGCTAAAAAAATAAAGAAGCAAACAAACATTTATACCTATATTTGTATATTTAAATACAAATACACTTTTAATGAATAATTAAATGTATATATATATATATATATATATATATATATATATATATATATATATATATATATATATATATATATATATATATATATATATGTATAATTAAATTTGTTTACTATTGAATCAAAGAGTAACTAATAAATCCACTTCACTAAATTACATTTGTCAGATATTTCTTTGTTTGTCAAAAACAATTTCAAATTACATTTCCCCGAAATAAACAAAACAAAAAAATTTCAAACAAACAAACAAACAAACAAAGATTACAAAATTCAGAAATTCTTTTCTGTAAATAAATATTGTCACAGGCATTTGCGAGTAAAAGTTCTAGCGAGTTTTCTTTAAATTATCCGTTAAAGCGCGATTGGAAAACGTAATAATTTATCCAAGGTGGCGTAGCAGATTGACGTCATGACACCAACTCAACACACGCTTGATTTATTAACAAAATTGTAGAAATTCGATATTCTACGGTGCATGTAAGAAGTACCGCTTACCGCAGACATCTTGTTGACGTTTATGAATAAAACAAATGAAGAATTGATTCACGAAATGCCAAATGTTAAAGAGGGCTGTGGAAGCGCTAATTGGACGGAGATTTGATATTTGATTTTTTATTAATAAGTGGGGTATTTAAGGTCAAGCACGTTTGTAGGTTAATTTTTAATTTGTAATCAACACAAAAAAGAAAATGGAAATATGTTTTAATTAGAATTAAATCGATTAAAAAATAGAGTAATTTCTGAGAAATTTGATTCGCACAAGACAATTTCAATGAAATCTAAAACCCTAACAATTTAATTTAGAAAAAGTATCGGCAAAGGTTCGATTTTACGCATCAAAACAAAAAGTAAAAGAAGTTCGCAAATAGATCTAATTAATCGCCGGTTTAATTTGTCATATTATCAAATAGAACTTTTTGTCTTTTTAGGTAGGTAAGGTACCCGATATTCTGTTTTTGAAAACAAAAATAGCAATTGTCATGATCCCTTAAAATTATCATACATAGCAGCTCAAGTAGTAGATGAAAGATGATAATATCAAAAATTTAGAATATATTTCGTAATTTTTCTTAAATATTTTAGTGAATGATTGAAAAAATAATTCGCTGATATGTGATTTAAAGCACTGCATTGCCTGGCTCGGCTCAAGTGGGCTGCAAGCTACCCAAATTTTCGTGATTACCATAGGCCTTCGAGCCGGACCGGACCTAAATGTGATGGATTTGGGTCAATTGTGGCGGGCTTATATTGGGCCGGGCTGATTTTTTTGACGGGCTTGGACCGGGCCGACCTTGTTTTTTTACTCAATAAAACATTATAAGAAAGAAAAATTTGCGTGAACGTTATGTACTAACTATAAAAAAAATACATTTTTGTGGAGAACAAACGGTCATATGACTACACGTTTTATTCCAGTCAATGTCGAGAACCGTGACACTGTCAGGTAATAGTGATTCACCTCTCATTTCATATTCTTAGCAGTCTATTCTATAACTCAACCGTTAATTTTTAATTTAACAGATGTTTCCTTTTTAAATTTGCCGCTTTAGTCGCCATTAGCCAAAATAAAATGTGATTTAATTCCAGTGTTGCTCATCTCCACAAAAAAATTTGAGAAGGAGATTATATTCAATGAAATTTTAGTTTTCCAGATTCTATTATAATTTACCGCTTATTAATATTGATTTTTAGATGAACGGGCCTGACCAGATCGGACTTTTTAAAATATACGGGCTTGGTCGGACCGGGTTTTGTAAATGAAATGAACGGGCCTGGGCGGACCGAGCTTCATATTTATCTTGAAAAAGTCGGACCGTATCGGGCCGGCCTTTTTAAATTAGTGGGCCGGGCCGGGCTTTATATTTTTTTAAAAAACTCGGGCCGGGCGTAAAAGTTTTCGGAATTCAATACAATTTATAGCATAAGCTAATATGTTGAAGCTAATCCTCATTTTTGGATTAGTGAATTCTATTCTATACCGGTATTTAAAATTTAATCTTCATTTTATTATAGCCCCGGTGGCTCAATGGTTAGAGCAACGCCTCATGTCATGAGTGCTCTCGGGGCTCTGGGTTCGAATCCAACTAAGGCATGGATGTGTGTGAATGTGAACCCACTCTGTAATTGGGATTTAATCCTGTAGAGGGGTTTAAAAAAATATAGTTACTTGGATTAGATTAGACTATATTTTAAGAAATAAACTGTCAAATTACAGTAAAATTCGCTAATCCAAAAATAAGGATTAACTTAATCTTTTTTGTGACTCAGGCTGTAAGTGGCGGGAGGTACTGTGTTGGCCACACCAGATTTTTATAATAGCCATATTCCTTCGAGCTGTGATTCTGATTTTGTAAATCCTGATTAATTTAATCGCGATCGTTTTGAATCATGATTTAAAAATTATATCAAGAAAATAACTTGAATAAACACCACTTCGCGTCAAATCCTCTACTTCAATTTCTAACAACTCTAAACCATTAAATATTTATTATTTGGTAAGAAACAGTCACTTATTTGTTTGTTGTTCCTCACCTCTGCTTTTTGTTTACTCTTCCACTGTTTCTATCGTGTGTATCCGTATGTTTGTGTTCTGTATGCTAGTGGATGAGAATTCGTTCATGTGTATAAGTGTGTGTTTAGGAACCTGGTTTTCTTACCACACTTTCTTTGTTTTTCCCTGAACACGCCAACTGTGATGTGTATTTTGCTTATAAGAGGACTACACAAACACTGTGATTTGGATAAATATTTGATTCTTGTTTCATATTTTAAACTTTTTTAAAATTTTGTTTTTATTCGTGACAGTAAATATTATTTTCCACTACCATTCTGGAAATAAAAATCTCTAAACTTTATAATAAGGGTATGTACAGATTCCCATTTTACCTCTTCCCCCTGACAATTCATAAACTTTTTCCAAAAGATTAAGTTCAATAAACTTTTTTTTACCTTCCGCTACCCTTGGTAAGTGAAGTATAGGGATCATGCTAAAAATCGCTTATCGAGATTTTGGTAAATGAGCACGTTTTAAGGTTCCTAGAATCCAATTGTAACATTTTCATGATAATGTCTGTATGTATATGTGTATCCTCCACTCTAACTCAAATACTATCATTCGGAAATTTTAAAACCTTGTATTTCGACCTTTTTCTATTATGGAAAGAGCACATTAGATTTTGGTATAAATCAGATAACTGGAAATGGCACTTTACTTAAAGCTCAAATAGTTTTTCTTCGAAAAATATCTTTAATAAATTCCGATTCGAGGGTTGCTTACGACAAACGAACCAGAATTTACGGTATTACAATTTTTAAATACATCCCTGGATCCTGTTGCTAAGATCATTTTAAATGCTTCATAGTATTTGAATCTTATTGCGTACAATTCTAATCTTTTCTAACTGAATACATAAGGGTTAATTCCCTTTCAAATCAAATATAGGGAATAGTGATGCACGACAAGGCGAGAGTACTCTCGCATCTCGTCTCGTCTCGCTGCATTATGCGAGACGAGAACGAGAGCGAGATTGCAATTTAAAATTCGAGGCGAGATCTTGCAATAAAAAGTATTTGTTACTTTATAGCTTTGATTCGTAAATTCAAAGAAAAATTAACCATACAAGGAGTGGAGTCAACGGTAATTCGTGCATAGAACACGTGAATGTGAAAATTATATGAATTGACTATATTTTTTTGAGCCTATCTAGAGTCGAATGATATCGGTTGCAGAGCGAGGAAATGCAAAATAAAGACTAAATCGGTTTTGCATCTAATAGAACTAGTTTTTCTCCAACATTTCAGCCTCTAATTCATCTAAGTTAAAACTACGGTTAATAAAATTCTTGTCGTCCCTGAAAAGTAAAGGATCTTATATTACGCGTCGATAAAAGCCAACACGGAGTGAAGCGGAGTGATTGGTTGCCAGCGGGTTCCCAGTGTAGCGCTTTTTTTATGAGTAAATCTTAGTTAAACAGTGGCATATAGTTAATGATAAAGTGTAGAAACTTTGAGTTAAAAAAAATATTTTTTTAATGTTTAATTAGTTTTACTGATGACAGAATGTATTAACAGATGTTCGTATTGAAATAATTTGGTGATTTAGTGTTTGGTCTTTTTATTATAGTTATACGACTCTGTAGATACACGGAAGACGAAACGATTGGTGCGAACTTGTCTTTTGTAGTTCAACTGATACGTAAATACCGAGGTAAATACATAGTGCGCATGCGCTTATTTTTACAGCGAGACTCTCGCGCGAGAACGAGATGAGACCCAAAAAAATGTGCGAGAACGAGAGCGAGATCGAGATTGCAGGTCCGAAAACGAGACGAGATCGATATTTTATATTTCTCGTCTCGTCTCGTCTCGCGTGCATCACTAATAGGGAAAAGTATTCAAAATAAACCACATCTATTAGATAATTTAAACGTCAACTTTCATTCGCTAGTCATACATTACATACTCGTACTTATTTTCGTGTAATCAAATGAAAAAATTGTCAATATTTTATCTCTACTCTGGGATATATGTACGTCCCAAAATATTTAAATAAGATCAAATTTTACCTGCTGTAGTATTTTTATGGAAAGAATTTGGAAACTCCGCATACCTGAAACAGAAGAAAATATATTAGGTACACAAAAATTATAATTTTAATATAATCTGTATTTATGTAGTTCTATGACAAAAATAGATATGTAACATAGGTACCTATCTGATTTTACCATCAAACCACGAAAATGTTAACGTATGTTTTTATTAGATGTCGAAAATGATAATGATAAAAGTCGTAAATTTATATGTGGGAACAAAATAAAACATTGACCTAATTATTATCAGTTAATGGTAATGAAAGTTATGTTATTACCCAGCATAATACATCAATTTACTGTTGTCACCCAACATCAAAAAATAATTAATCATTAGCTTTTATCATTTTGGAGAAAACTAGAAAATTATCATGTCATTACAATCAACAATAATGAAACAGATAAAATTTCACAGTCTGGTAACTATCTTGTGTTTACGTTTTTGTTTTATTTTCTGTGCATTAATGGATCAAGTGGTAAATAATTGCACAACTGACTGTCATATTCTGAGAATTAAAAGCTTAATTTGGGAAAGCTTTCTGAACAAAATGTAAAAGCTCACTAATGAAGGATAATGAAGCGTAAAGCAGCAATCTACAAGTATCGACCGGCTAAGTCGGAAAAATTAGCCTTGGGAAAAACAAGTCGATGGAAGAATGTAAGAACGAAGGGTTTGAATGAATTCCTTACTGCATAATGCAGTAAGTTGTTCCTCTACTATCATGTAAATTTATAAAGGTCTGCTGCACCAAAAATGATTAAATTACTCGTTATTTTAACTTGGTTTAAATAAAAAAAGTTGATACAATACCATCTAAAAATACAGGTACCTACATCTGTTCATTTTGTTTTTAAATGAAATTTTATAATTTGAAAGCGATTTGTAATTCTAGAGTCACAACTGTTATTCGTTAAACTGCAATATATATTTTTTTAATATTCTATGATGGAGATATTAATTTCATATTTTTTTTCATGCAACAAAATAATTATTGCAATTAAATGAAAATACTTTAAAAAAATCTGATGTGGCCAGCACATAACCTTCCGTCAGTTCTATGTATATTGTATAAATGTCATACAGAAAGTTCCTTGAAAAAGATTATATTTCTTGTACATTACCTTAAGGCAGTTGTATGTATTTTATACCAAACAGAAAGTTTCTAACAAAAGATCCTATATTTACAGTAAAATTATAACATAAACATACTGTCAACTGCACTTGACACTGACACCTTTCAATCAGAATTTTCTATTTTCTTAATGTAGCAGCTGTTTCCAGAGTTATAGCAAAGCTGACTAATATACATGATATTTAATGTCTTTATAATTTTTTAACTCTATGTCCATTTAATATGAAGTATAAAATGCATTCAAATTGTATAGAGAATAAATAATTCTTTAATATTTATAATAACATTATATGTGAAAAAATGATATTTAACATCGTTTTTTCAAGAAAAACTGTTAAAATCTTCAAATGAGGGTACTTCCGGTTGACCAATTATAACCAAAATCTAATCAGCTCTTCACATGGCTGTAACGAAGAGGAATACGAAAGAATTATAATTTTTGGAATTGTAGTATTAGAGTTATCGCATTAGAAAATTTTGTCACACACAGACACACACACACATACACACACACACACACACACACACACACACACACACACACACACACACATACAGACATCATCGTAAAAATAGTAAAATCGTATTCTAGGGACCCTAAAACGTGCTTATTCATCAAAAACTCACCACCGAATTTTTTGACCAAAGACAATACCTTCCTTACCTAAAGGTGACGGATGGTAAAAAAAATTAAAATGCTCTAGCAAGCAAATAGTTATTTATCATTTCTGTTAAAAGTGATATTTTATTTTGTGAAGAGGAAGTTTGGAACACGATGCGAAGTGGACTGATCCAATCCTTCGAACAAAATAAAATCACTTTTAACAAGAATCATATACCGTTAAACAGGGGTTACTTCAAACCCGAGCGGGTAACTTTGTACCCGAGCTGAAAAGTTTATTTTTGGTCATCCTAGTTTCCTATTTAGCCCTATTGCGGTCACTACGATTTCTACCGTTAAAGGACACTACAGTATGTCATAGAAACCCAATAGACCATCACTCTTAAATATGAGTCATCCAATTGTGCGTAAAAGCACACCTTGAAAAATATGACGTTTTGAAGCTGTGCAAAATCATCGTGCCAAAATATACCCATTCTATGGTATACTTTGCACCATAAATTAAATTTATTTTTTTGAAAAGTGGCTTGATGTATTGGTTTCAAAGTGCTATCACAACAATTCATATAACATTCAACAGCTATAAGCAATGAAAAAAATACTAGTATTAATTTTAATCCATTTTGTCGTATTATTAAAAAAGTAACCCTGTATTACGGCACTATTTTTTCTACAAATACAATTTTTAGCTTCCGTCACCTTTAGGTAAGGAAGGTATTGTCTTTGGTCAAAAAATTCGGTGGTGAGTTTTTGATGAATAAGCACGTTTTAGGGTCCCTACAATACGATTTTACTATTTTTACGATGATGTCTGTATGTGTGTGTGTGTGTGTCTGTGTGTGACAAAATTTTCTAATGCGATAACTCTAATACTACAATTCCAAAAATTACAATTCTTTTGTATTCCTCTTCGATACATCCATGTGAAGAGCTGATTAGATTTTGGTTATAATTGGTCAACCGGAAGTACCCTCATTTGAAGATTTTAACAGTTTTTCTTGAAAAAAACGATGTTAAATATCATTTTTTCACATTTAATGTTATTATAAATATTAAAGAATTATTTATTCTCTATACGATTTGAATGCATTTTATACCTCATATTAAATGGACATCATAGAGTTAAAAAATTATAAAGAAATTAAATATCATATATATTAGTCAGCTTTGCTATAACTCTGGAAACAGCTGGTACATTAAGAAAATTCTGATTGAAAGGTGTCAGTGTCAAGTGCAGTTGACAGTATATTTATGTTATAATTTTACTGGAAATATAAGATCTTTTGTTAGAAACTTTCTGTATGGAAGTTGTATAAAATACATACAACTGCCTTAAGGTAATGTACAAGAAATATAATCTTTTGCAAGGAACTTTCTGTATGACATTTATATAAAATACATAGAACTGACGGAAGGTAATGTGCTGGCCACATCAGATTTTTTAATTTAAATTTGTATTTCTAATAATTTTTTTGTTGTTCCATTCGTTATTACCAAGGTAACTTATTCACTTTTAACCCCAGTGTTAAAAATATTAATGCTCTGTCACTTTTAACTTTAACACTAAAAAACCTACTTTAATATACAGGATGTCTCACAACTCGCGCCTCAGAACGAATGAGGAAACACGAGACTGTGCTCGGATGTGTAATTTCGAAGAAAAAAAATCTAGCTTAAAAGATATTCGAGAAAAGACGTCTTAAAATAAAACCAATGGTGGCTCGAGCACCAAAACTTTGGCTGGCGAGGAAATGTAATCAGAAAAAAAGCGCCGTAGGCGAAATTTTTTTTTCATTCAAGGTCAAATGCCTTAATATTGAAAGTTACATTTTTTCAAGAGATGTGAAGCTGCATGTTTTTCTCCTTTCATGTACAAAAATAAATTGCCAGGTCACAGAACATTTAAGAAAAGAGAATATATTTAACGGATTGTTGACATAAATAAAAATAATACTTATACATATAATTGAATATATTCTTACTCATAAATTAAAGTAAAAACATCCCAAAACCCATACGTGTCGTAAGCACAGTACCCATGGGCGCCCGCAGACTTTTTTACAAGGTGGGTCGAAATTTTTGTTGTAAGAAAAAAATGCGCCGCAGGCGAATTTTTAATCATTTTCAAGGTCAAACGTGTTTTAATGCAAAGTAAGATAATATAGAGTTCTTTACAATGAAGCAAATTTAACAAATTCTTAAAAAATTAAAATCAATATTTTATGACGAAAATGCGTATGTACGCTCTAAAAGCGTAGAAATGCCCCTTCTACTAGGCTTTATGATGCGAGATGCGAGCATAAGCAATAACTACAGAAACAGACAACCTGAAAAAACACTGTTGCATTAAATTAAAATATATTACTGAGTAACAATATAATTATTCTATTGAACTGGTCAAAATAAAATGTATAATAATTAAATGTTAATTAAATCGCGCTCCTCACAAAATACGGCAACCCTAATCATACGTAGATACTTTTAATATAAATAAATATGCAATGTCTATTCATTATTTATTTTTCTTTTTTTTTATTTCTATATAACAGTAAAATCGATAATTGTGAAAGTTTTGAGAACAACGTGATCATAAAATGATTAGAATAAACTACGGCATATTAAAGAACGTACAACACCGAAGATAATGTAATATAATAACAGTACATAACATAATTTACTCATTCTGACACTTCAGCTATTTCGTACTTAGTAATAGATAGTATGTAATAAATTTCTGATTAAAATATAAGAAAATATTACCAATAATTATTAAAAAATACAATGATACATTGAAATGAAAAAATAAAATTATAATTTTATTTTTAAAAATGGATACAGTCCATAAATGAAAGGGGGGTCAGTCGACCCTTTCGACCCCCCCCCCCCCTGTGGGCGCCTATGACAGTACCATAATAGACTTACACACAATTGTGAAACACACGCACGCCTTACTTTACTTTAAAATGCAACGAAAAAAATTAGAATATATAAAGCAATTAAAAATTTAGTAATAAAATAAATATTACAAATGTCGATAGATGATATAATTAATAAATTTTAGAGTCGGGTATGAAAACCGGGACAATTAAGGGACGAATCCCGGAAAACCGGGACGTCTGGTCACCCTCACATTATCAGCAGTGGACATTTTCCTTACCTTAGACTCTTTTACACCTAAATCACAAGAAAAGTAAAAGTCTTTATCCTCCTTTATACGTGTGTCCCGATCATTCCATTACACTTTGAAAGTCCATTATGTGTCGTCGGTACCGGTAGTCCATAGTCCACTATACCCTATCCTTGTTCGAATGAAACCTATGTAGTGAATATTTGCGGAACGCACTCACGGCGTGTGTTTGAGTAACAAGTGTAAAAGTCAAGTTAGATCAGAAAACTCCGGACTCCGGTCGACGCGGAGCCGGACCCTAATTACCTGCTCCGGTCGACCAGATAACACTCTGATTGGAAGGGGAACAAAGTTAAGGATATAAGGGAATGACAGACGAAATCTTAGTCCTATGCGTTTCTGTTTTACACAGAAAATTAATTCTATGGTTTTAAGGCAAAAGCAATTACGTACTTTTTGGCAAACGTAAATGGAAAACAGATATACAGTCGAACTTCGATAACTCAAACCATGACTTGCCTCAAAAAAGTTCGAATTATCAAGACTTCGGGTTATTAAATAAAGTGCATATGTATAAATATTATTTATTTATGAATGTATGCATTTATTCGAGTCAAAATCACTTACCTTATGATATATACATATTGATTATGTATACAGATCAAAGTTATAAACATTATTTTTGAGTAAAAAGTCAGTTATTTGTGACTGACGAGAGAATTTTTTATTTTGATTTTCAATAAACTATTATACAGGGAATCGGTTGTATGTTCATTGGTTTTTAAATACGAACGCAAAACGCTCAACGAATTTTCAACCAACTCGTTTGAAGGTGGTTGCTGCAAATCATCCTCCATCATATCACTTTCGCTGTCATCTGTATTGTCGAGCTCTACAGATTCGGATTCAGATTTGTAGAGCTCGATAATATCTTCACCTGTGGGAAACTCCGAAGTAACAGAATCATCAACCACATGTATGAAATCATTTAAGGTGACACCTTCTGGTGTAATTTTGACATTTTTCCAAGCTTCATATTCCAATTGCAATTGAATGTCTTCCTCACGTTTTTCATTCATACGTTCACTTATGAAAATCAAAGGAATTTCATCCTCTTCGTCCCACTCAGAATACTGACCAAAGCCGGCTTTTTTTAAAACAATTAGAAATTGTGTCAGGCTTAACGTCGATATTCCATGTATTGCTTATATCATCAACACAGTTCATTAATGTAATGTTAGTTTGTTCGTTTTCTTTAAAACATTTGATAGCTTGTTTCAAAATTCTGCGATAATGACATTTTATATTTTGTATGACACCTTGGTCAAGTGTTGCAACTTAGATGTCATATTAGGGGGAAAAAAAGCAAGTTTGATAAATTTTAATTTTTGTTGGATGTCTTTAATTAACGAAGCATATGTTTGAACTTCAGTAGTGCAGAAACCGAACTGCCTCCATCATCATGTTATAAATACATCTATAACAAAATCACGTAATTAGGGGATTTCCCCCAGAATTCGACTTGTTGAAGCTGGCGCCAAATATTCTGTTCGAATTACAAAGATATTCGAGTAATCGAAGTTCGAGTTATCAAGTAAAAATTACCCATAATTCTCACTCTTGGCGCTATTGCCAACCAGTTTGATTCGAGTTATCGAATATACGAGTTATCGAAGTTCGACTTACTGAAGTTCGACTGTACTAGATATGAATAGGCAGAAGACGCACGTCATCAATAAATATTACAAGATAATGACGTCACTTATTACTACGTGTAGATGGGATACTAATTTATTGTAGAATATGCAATAATAATAATAATAATTTATTAAAGAGAGATTTGGCAAAAAAGCCGGTTTACAATCACTCTAAAACCGTGATATAAATAACAATAAATTACAGTACAAATAACAGTATAAGTGAGCATGACAAAATATTCAAAATTCACATGTAAAATCAACACATAAATAAAATTAAAATCTTCATATCAGAAACAACTTATTAATATTAATATACTAACATACAATTTTATATTTTTATTTTCAAGAAATTGTAAATTAAATGTAGCAATAACGAATATGGCAACGTAGGTATGAATAGCCTCGACCTAGAAATAATTATAAGTTCGGAAGTTTCTATTTTTATTAAAAACAATAAACACAACATATACATATATAAAATAATTGCGTAGGCTTCCACAGTCATGAGAAATATTCGTTTTCCGGGAATGGACTGTGTCATATTTTGAGTCAGAGCTCAACGTTTCGCCCGCAGTCGTATAGGTCATCTTCAGGAGCAAGGGGGATAGTACTATCTTAAACAAGGTTACCCGACGTGTCAACCACGCTAGAGGCCAAGTTTAAGCAACAAGAGGGGGAGACTCAGTTTACATGTCGGGTAACCTTGTAAACTGAGTCTCCCCCTCTTGTTGCTTAAACTCGGCCTCTAGCGTGGTTGACACGTCGGGTAATCTTGTTTAAGACAGTACTATCCTACTTGCTCCTGAAGATGCCCCATACGACTGCGGGCGAAACGTTGAGCTCTGACTCAAAATATGACACAGTCCATTCCCGGATAACGAATATTTCTCATATACATATATTTTTATTTTCATTAAATTGTAACTTAAAGCTGGCAATAAAGAATACTATTTGGCAACGTAGATAATGATAAGCATTGACGTAGAATTATGCTCTGTTCCATTTAAGCCATTCAGTAGATGGCACTGGCAATAACGCAAATCTGAAGTAGCCGAAATTACATTGGGTAAACTTGTCTCTTGTCTCTAATTTCAGCCAATCAGAGAGGTCAGAACTATTCCTTATGCTCCGCAATACTGAATGGCTTAAATGGAACAAAGTATAGTTATGTTTTGAAGTTTTTGTTTTTACAATCGTTGATATAGTGTTCTACTAAGTAGTATTCTTTGGATATGAGTATCTATTTTATTGTCTTAATTGCCTTCGTTTTTGAGCTTTGTTTTATTTCAATCGGCAATAAATTGTAAAATTTGCTTCCAACATAATTACAAGTTTTTTCAAAAGGAGTAGTTTTATGAGCAGGGAAGGTAATATGAAAAAAATGTTTACTTTTTAAATATAAACATTCTCTCGTCATTCCTGTATACATCTGACTCTCCTTCTGTGGGAAAAGAAGCAACGCAGCTTTGGTGTTCTGTCCTGTTACAATGTTAGGTGGCTAATGGCACGAAGGGTATTTACCTTTGAAAGTTTTGCCGATCAGAAAATTGTGGTTAGCTCTACACGTTAGCTAAGCTGAGCTGGGGAAAGTAAAAACGAACTGATTCCAAGGGATACACACACGCTAGATTAGAAGTAATAATTGTCACACTCTGATGTTGCAAGTTGTTTCTTCTTCATTTTATTGTAGGTCTGGGATGGAATATACCTACATGGTTGTTGTTGTTGCTCTTGTACAAATAAATGAGGTGGAAGATAACACAAAATTGTTTTGTAAAACAAAACTATGGAAATTTTAATTTAACCTAGTTTCCCAAACAAAATTGGTTATAAATAATTAAATATGTAAGCATAAAATATTCAGAAAATAGTTATATATTTAAATCAAAAATGAACTAAGGAGGAGCAAAGATGTCAATAAAGTCCCTAAGTAAAATTTGTTTGTTCAAAAATACGCGAGGGGTAAACAACTGACCAAAATCTGTACACCGAAATCCATTTTTATGAAATAAATCCAAAACATCCATAAAAATCCAAAGAGATCCACTGAAATCTACTGAAATCCACAGAAATCTTCTGAAATCCACTGATATCTACTGAAATCCACAGATATCTACAGACATCTGCGAACATCCATGGAAGTTCGCGAAAATGTAATATATATTATTCATTAATTATTGTTATAGTACAGCTTTATCAGCTATAGTTATAAAAGGCGAGTTATAAAGTACTTCAAATAGTTTTATATTTTAATGATACTACTTTTATTAAGCACATACTCATACATTAGAAAAATAAAATATGAAATCGAAAAAAGCACAAACAATTTTCTGTATGATAGTACGAAATTTATGTAGGCTGTTAAAAAATTACTTAATATTTAGTGTAATATAAAACGGACTTAATAAATAACACTGTTGCTATGGGTATAGAAAGTATCCTCTAATTTGCGAAATACAACACCAGGGAATTGAAATAGTAACCATAACCATAGTAAATAATAGTATGTATTTGCTTACTTTTTACCTCTCTCTAAGAGAGGTATTGAATTCATGCTAAAAATCGCATATCCATATTTTAATGAATAAGCACGTTTTAAGTTCCTTAGAATCCGATTATAACATTTTTTCGATGATGTCCGTATGTGTGTGAGGATGTTGGATCCACGATTTTTCAAATACTATAAGACTTAAGACATTTTTAACTACGGATTCCTCAATCTAACAATAATGGGAAAAATTGATTAGGTTTTGGTAACAATTGGACAACCGGAAGTAGTAGTTACAAGAAAAAAATCATCTAAATATTACTTATCGAAAATTTATGTAAATACTTATATTAAAGAAAATTAAATTATTTATTCGATAAATATAAATTCATTATTATATCTTCTATAGATTTAGATATGAAGATATGCATATATAATAATTTGATGTAAAAATTCTTAAATCAAACTACTTCAAGGCAAGAAATTCAAATGTTTGTATTTGACACATAAATGTCACTGTCAAAAATATCTGTATGCCATTGTCAAAAATATTTCCACATCATTATGAAGATTATGAAAATAAAAAATTCAACAACGCAAAAGAATATACGTAAAAAAGAATATAAAAGGAATTTACGAAAAAATGACGAATATGAAGAAAAAGAAAAGGAAAGTAGAAAAAGAAAATTTCAGGATATTGAATATAAAGAAAATGTATGTATTGTACATAATTTATATTAAAATATCCCATAGATTTTGCAAATATATGTGAGAATTAATTTGTAGTGAGACATGAATATATGTATTTGAATTTAAAAATATTTTTCGTTTTATGCGTGCTACTAGGTAAAATATCTGGCGAGAGGTTGTGTGCTGGCCATATCACATTTTTAACTTCGTTTTCACTTATAAATCTCGAACATCAGTCTTTTACTGATACATTAGTAATTTTCTTAAACAAAACAACGCTAATATCACGACATTAACAACGAAGACGAAATGCGCGCGCATTCGCGCCTGCGCAATCGCCACTTAAATATGCATTGAAATCCAAAAACATCCACAGAAATCCATGGACATCCACTGAAATCTACGGACATCCAAAGAAATCCGTGGACATCCACAGAAATCCAGGGATATCCATGAACATCCACGGAAATCCATGGAACTCCACATGCGTGTACACCAAAAATCCACAGTTGTTTACCCCTCGAAAATACGAAAAATTCAATATTATTATTACTTCGCTATATTTGTTTTATTAGTATTTATAATACTAGTTAATGAGAATAAGTGTACACAGGAATGCAGTCAAGTTTCTGAAATTTATTTATTTATTGACGAACATCGACGTTTCGTCGCCAAATGCGACTTCATCAGGATGGCTACAAAAGTAAGTACAATATAATAGCTATTAACATACCTAGGAATGTTATGCATATCTTAACTGCCGCAGATGTCGGTTTGAAATCCGAGCTCGTAGAGCGAGGATTTTAAGACATCTAAGGTTTGTTATGATTCATAACATCCGTGGTTTGTTCAATAGTTTATCGGTTTCAGAAAATGAAGACATTATTGACAAATATTATTTTTTGAAATTTTCTCATTAATGCTACTTTTAGAATGCTATGGATAACAAAAAAATTATTTTGACATGTCAATATCACAAATATTCAAATTATGTACTTTGTTTCACATATTTATTACTTTAGAATAAAGTAGACCGTATTTAGAACGATAGGCTAACGTTATCTGTTTGTATTAGTGAAGAGCATTATATTTTCATTTAATTTTATTTTCATTTTGTAGACCGTTTTTGAGAAGTCAGTATGGTAATAATATTACCATACAGATACAGTTATTACTTAGTTACCAGCCTACTTTTGTACATGTAAACAATGGAATAATATCCTGAAACCGGTAAAGGAAATTAATTTTGAAAAATACTAAACCACCAGCACGTGTGGGTTGTGCGAAGTACAAGGGACAGTTTAATAATGGCCGATTCTTCAATCAAGGAACGGTAGCGGACCTGCCAAGCATAGCCTGAATGCAGTTGCAGTAGATGTTGCTAAGGTCTTCAATGTCTGTCCTGAAGTTTACTGCTTTCTGGTCATAGTTAATGTATAACATTTCTAGTGTGAGTCTTTTAGACAGATTCTTTTCTTTATGTAAAATTTAGATTAGTATATAACTTCTCGGTCTTCCTTTCGTCACTTGGTTTATTTGGCCTCTAGCGTGGTTTACACATCGGGTAACCTTGTAAACTGAGTCTCCCCCTTTGTTGCTTAAACTCGGCCTCTAGCGTGGTTGACACGTCGGGTAACCTTGTTTAAAACAGTACTATCCCCCTTGCTCATGAAGATGCCCCATACGGCTGCGGGCGAAACGTTGAACTCTGACTCAAAATATGACACAGTCCATTCCCGGAAAATGAATATTTGTCAATGTCAAATAAAGAAAACAAATCCCTTAGTAACGAATATAAATAAGGTGCTAATTTCTTTGTTTTTTATCATCGCTGTGATAGACATGTAACTAGGCAGATTCTGAATGTTGATTGGCGGAAAACATGTCACGTGACTCATGAATTATATTCTCCAAATAATATTGAAGTGCCACAACAAGGCAACAAATCTAAAGTTACAAATAATTGTTTGAAAACCAATGCATGACAAGAAACGAGCAGCTAGCTGAAATAATACAGCAAACAATATTGATATGAGTATCGTAAACAATACTTATTGATGGCAATATAATAGAGTATCGGAAAGTATCTGTCTGAGTGGCTGATTGGTTTATTGATATTTCACGTTCACAAGCGAAGCCCCAATTAAATTTTTAATCGAATCATACGAACAAATCTGTCGTATTTACTTCGCTGGTATTTATTATTCATACCGTATTGTTCGCCCCGACTGCGTTAAGCACTTATATGTATACACAGAATGTCAATAATTTTAATTTTCTGCTGGAAGAGTAACGTAAAATCATGACAATGTAAATAAAATCGGTTATATTTTTATTTAATTAGTCCAATTTTCATTTATTTTATTTGTATGGAATAAGCAGATTTATTTACAAAAGCGTATTATTTGCATATTTTTTTATTGGTTATATTTTAGAGAACGAGTTTCTGTATATACACAATAATTAGATTTTTGCCGTAGTTTGAAAATTATAATAATATTTAATACAAATAAAACACTTTGCAATAATGAAATTGAATATTGATATTCTGAAAGTGTTTTTACTAAGAAAGCAACTATGTATAGCTAGTCACAAAACTATCGTAATGTAATTACCAAATTACATGCAGTATTGAAACCGTTTTCAAAACGGTTTTGAATTATCTCAAACTAAAACTAAAATTCGTGGGTTTGACTTGAAAACTAGTTAAAAACTACTCATGTAAACACGTCAAATTCAGTGTCGATATTGCGCATGCGTACTTAGTACGTAGCATGACGTTTCTGCCGTTGTTTTGTGGGTATTACCAACCTAGAAATAAACTGACAGTTGTGTACTTTAGACTTTAGACCAAATCAATTTAATATAATTTAGTATACGAGTATATAATTCCCATATATTGGGCTGAATTCAATACTAGTGACCCACTTCCCTTGTGCTCTCTCTCTCTCTTTCCCTCTCTTTCTCCCTCTCTCTCTCTCTCTCTCTCTCTCTCTCTCTAGAATCTATAGAAATAGCTGAGGTAAACCCAGCTCCCAGTTGATTCCCACGTCATCAATTTCTGATGCAAGAATTACAAAACTTTTATCTAGCGTCTTTGTCGTACACACATGACATATATAAGACTTTTATTCGCTATCTCAATATCGTCGGTGTTTCAGAGGGGTATAAGCTATATCTGTCTAGCCAACGGCAAAAAATGAAATAGAAACTGTATTGCAACCGCGGTAACAAGTTTCATGTCCAAATATTTGAATTATTTGAATATTCATGTCATTCTGTCATTCATGATGATAGTAATTTGTGTTTCGTTGTGTGTTTGTAATTTTGTTAATTCTTATTTTTTCGACAATTATTGCAAAATATTGCTTTGGCCAATAAAAAGTGGTATATTTTATCCATTATCGTATTTATACAATATAGGTCATACTGTCAGTTTCTACCAGTTTTGACATTAAATCATAATTATTTAATTGCGAAATAAGTAAGTGTCACTTCGAATTTTGATTAATAATATTATTCACACAGTAGGTATGTGTTATATTAGCAAACAACAAATAAAATATTGAAA
This sequence comes from Harpalus rubripes, assembly GCA_963082715.1. NCBI lineage: Eukaryota > Metazoa > Arthropoda > Insecta > Coleoptera > Carabidae > Harpalus > Harpalus rubripes. Next base: position 61,506,952 of record OY720456.1, read on the forward strand.
ATGTCAAATATGAAATGTCCTGTCATACTCCACCTTATATCAAACTAGAAAATTAAATCCCTATAATATAACCATGGCAACAATATGACGTCATCAATTCCCTCTCTCCTATGGCGATTTGAACCATATGCTTATTATTGATGGCATGGGGATCAAGTCGTCGAAACGAACTATAGAGTGTTTTCCTATTATACTTTATTTCACGTAATACCCTGATATTATCCAAACAACAAGATCAAACTGCACCTATCTTCCGATCATTATTTTCTTACGTGAAACGATGTATACTACATCAATATGCCTCTTTCTATTTTAATATTTTTAGATAAGCTTCTTTAGTTTGAACAAAAGGCGAGTTTTCTTAATAATTACTAAGTTTACATGCAGTTTTCAAACCGTTTTCAAAACGTTTTTAGTTTTGAAAACGCCATGTATACAGTGTCAAAACGGTTTTGAGTAATTTCAAACCAAACCTAAAATTCATAGGTTTGACTTGAAAACTAGTTTCAAAACTACTCATGTAAACACTTAAAATTCAGTTTCGATATTGCCCATGCGTATATAGCATAACGTTTCTGTCGCTGTGTATTACTTCGTGTTACTAACCTACAAATAAACTGACAGTTGTGTAGTTTTAGTGCGTAGTGGTACAAAATAGAAAAAAATAATTGGAATAATAGCAAAACGAAGAATTTGGAGTGAAGAGGATTTGTAACTTACATCGGTGAAGTGCGCATGCGCCGAAACTGTTTTCAAATCAATCTGTAAACCTGTTTTGAAAATTACATGTAAACAGTTTCGTGTAATTTTGACTGAAAACTGAAACAATTTTTAAAACTGCATGTAAACGTAATAAATGATAAATATACGATATTAATTAACGTATTGATTTGCTTTGCTAAAGTTAATCTTTCAATCTTTTACTAAAATTTCAATTTAAAGTTTGCGATATAATGTTGATATTTATCTTCATTTCATATAAAAAAGTTGGGCCAACTGTTGGTATGGGACTCGTAAATTTATACAATTTATAACCAAGTCAACAAACATACGCGTGTAATACGAGTAGAACTCGGAGCTTGTACGCTGTAAAATCGTGTTTCGTGAACCCTAAAAGAATTCTTATTTATTTAAAAATTTATCATAGAATGTTTTGACTAATAAAAGATAGTTCATATAAGAATTTAATTAAACACATATTATGCGCACATAACAAAAAATCTGATGTGGCCAGCACATTACCTTCCGTCAGTTGTATGAGGTATTTATGAAAATTCGACCGGTTAACTGTTACCGGTAAACAGCTTTTTATTAGGTTATAGCTACCGAAATCGATGTTTTAAGAACGCAAATGGTAAACAAGGTAGATCCATAACCTATGAAAAAATTTGAAAATTTAAAACAGGTTAGAAATTTGACGTAGTCAACAAACTGAGCAGAGTCCTACTTTGAACACATTTCCACTTTTAACGCGGGCACTTCGCTTTGCATCACTACCTTTTTTGAGATTAAATTCTTCATGAATCCGGTAGAAGTATCTGGTAGATATTAAACAATTTTCGAACACGGTAACTTTTTACCACTCGTGTTTTCGAACACATTCGGTAGATGCGGATCCACTGATAGAATTTTCGTAAATGCGTATGTATTTTCTATAAAATCCATACAGAAAATTCCTTGCAAAAGATTCTAAATTTCTTGTATGTACATTACCTTTCGACAGTTGTATGTATTTTATACAAATTCCATACAGAAAGTTTTGAGCAAAAAGATCGTATATTTCGAATAAAATTATAATATAAATATACTACGAATATGTCAATTGCACTTGACACTGACATCTTTCAATCAGAATTTTGTTAATATAGTAGCTGTTTCTAGCATAGCTGGCTAATTTATGAAATTTAATTTCTTTATAATTTTATAACTCTATATCCATATAATATGAAGTATAAAATAGAATTAAATCGTATAGAGAATACAATATTCTTTTATATTTATAATAACATTAAATGTGAAAAAATAATATTTAACATCGTTTTTTCAAGAAAAATTGTTAAAATCTTCAAATCAGGGTACTTCTGATTGACCAATTATAACCAAAATCTAATTAGCTCTTCATATGGATGCAACGAAGAGGAATACGAAAGAATTATAATTTTTGGAATTGTAGTATTAGAGTTATCGTAGACGAAAATTTTGTTACACACACACACACACACACACACACACATACACACACACATACCCACACACACATCCACACACAAACACACACACACATTTACATACAGACATCATTGTAAAAATAGTAAAATCGTAGATATTCTAGGAACCTTAAAACGTGCTTATTCATTAAAAACTCACAACCGAATTTTTGACCAAAGACAATACCTTCTTTACCTAAAGGTGACGGAAGGTAAAAAAAGAATACAGATCATAACATCCCTTATCTCTGGTGACAAGTAAAATACAATTTTCACCTTTTTTTGTAAATCAATATTTCAATGTATATGTATGTTCCTTACAACTAATCTAATTAAACTTTGAAACTTAATAAAACAATTCTCGAAGAAGACTATCTTATAAAACTAGCCATTGACCTATTTTAACACATGGTTGTTAGGTAAACCTAAGTTACATGTACATGTACATGTAGTTAACATTCGCATCACGTTGGCCAAGTATGTCTGACTTCGCAACTTATATTGAGTTAAGACACTAACACTGGCACACCAATACATGCACGACTGTGCTACATAGTTTGAATATGCATAATTAACGGTCATATTGAGATGTTGAAGATGCTCTTCATATTAAGAATTAAAGCAAAAGATGAAATTATATTAATCTTAAAAAATAGCTATCTGTCGAATAACTTTAACGTTCGTGAATTGATAGCCTTGCAGAGTGAATTTGTGTCAGTAGAGAAGGATGGAGTTTGGCGTAGCCACATTAAGCAGACAAGGATGAAATGTGTCAACTACTTTTGAATCCGTAGTTGTCAAAATTTTGTTTGACATCTTCAATGTCAATGTCATCTATATTCTGCATTTTTAGCCCCGGGAGACTGTAATTGACTGTAATTTAACAAGCGTACCATCTAATGCAGCACTCATATGTGGTAAACCAGATATGTATATTGTAAATTTGTCTTTGTACTTTTTGTATATTTCTTTCAGTTCAAAGTAAATGTTTGTTAATGTATTCAACAAAAGTATCCAAAATTCGAAAATATTTTGCCAGCGTCAAACGACAGGATCTTTATAATGATTTACTATTTGAGATCAAATGCGATCCCCAATATGTGATAATAAATTATTTTCATAATCGGATCTGTCAAAAATTATTTCATGTATGTGGTTATGTCGCTGTCTGATGGTGTGTGATCGGTTTCTCACGTTATTTATTAATTCATAGTTGAAAATATCATAATAATATTTAATATATCCATTTTGTTAATAAATCTGCACTATGTGGAAATGTAATGAACTTACGAATAAATGGTTATTCGCTACCCAAGTACCGAATAATTTATTCCGCGAATAACACATGGTATTCTTTCGAATAAATTTATTTGCAAGTGAAAAGACAACAAGAATATTTATCTAAACCCTTATTTGCAAATGAAAATACCGGCCCTTACAAATAAAGGTAAATTTCATTAATATATACGTTCCTTAATACTAGTATTTTTTATTTCTTCTTTTTAAAAAATAAATAACACCCAATAATTTCTACAAGTTATATTTCATTTTATAAGGTTTTTTCAGGTTGATGACGTGCGTCTTCTGTTTATTCATTTTTAGTATAAGTATTTTCTTTAAAAAGTCGTATGTACGATTGATGTTTTTCTATTTCAATTTGTAACATAATAGTATATTAGGTATGTACCACAAAAATTTCCTTAAAATAAATTAATTTTAGTTTAATTCCTCTGTAGTTTGATGTGTAGATTTTTGCCTCCCTTTGGAAAATGATTTAGGAGATAAACTTCTTTCGGCCTTTTTGCGAAGATTTTTATTATACAGAATGTCTCACAACTCGCGCCCCAGACGAAACTGACACTTGCCGACGACAATAGGTTGCCAACAAATAGAAGAAAATAATTTGCGGAGCTTGCATAACGGAGTTACAAGACTTTTTAATCCACCAATCCCGGAAGGATATCTTGAGGTGTGATGATATATTACAAAATAAAACTGGTTGCTAGGTTTTAAAAATACTACTAGTGAGTTACAAAATTTATTTGACTTACTGTAATTTTGACACTTTTGAGTTTTCACTGTCAACAAATTTGGGTTAGCGAATGTGTTATCCGAGATCATCATTTATATCGTACAGTACAACGTGTTGTAGCAGCTGTGTAAAATGTGTTAAAAGAAAATATTATTGTCATTTGATCTGGCATAACTTGATCGGTCTCATGCGTCTTTGCGATGGCTCTCAATATCACTTTATGGTCCACAAGATTTCTATCCGGAAAACGTTCCGAATAGACTCGTGCTGCCTCTCTGGCGTTACGTCCACATTCTCCGAAAATTATAATCATTTCTAAGTAATCAGCGGCTGAATACATGGTAAGAATTTGCATTTTTTTATTCAACTTGTCAAATTTAATTTGACACTGACATTTTTCGAAAACTACAGTCGCCCACACATTTTAAAGAAGATTTGATTTGTATAAAACCCTAGTAACGTAAAATTACGGCAAACACACGTTAAAGGTGTAGGTCTCTGATTGGTCAATTTTAAGACGTCGTTTCTTGAATATCTTTTAAGCTAGATTTTTTTCTTCGAAATTACACATCCGAGTGCAGTCTCGTGTTTCCTCATTCGCTCTGGGGCGCGAGTTGTGAGTCACCCTGTATATTTATTAATCGAAAATAAAAAAATCTTCCCAAAAAGGCCGAAAGAAGTTTATCTCCTAAATTTAATTCCTCTGGGTCGAACATAACCATATTTCACTGTCCATGTCCAATCAGAATCTTTTATTACATTGTCTACACATTGTCGACACGTAGATGTAGACAATTAAAGTCGACGTGTAGACGCCCATCTCTGATAAGAGGCTAGTGATAATTTTTGGGTAATTTAGAATTATTTTTCTTGTATGACTGATATATTCCTCGAAAATTGCCCCTATTTTGAATTTGAAGGACGTACGATGTACGAACAACACTAAGATATATTTTAATTTTAAAATAATGCAGATCTACTCGCAAACAAGAGCATTTAGAACGAAAGTTAACTGGAATCTTTACAAGTACGTCAAATTAAAATGTTCTTCATTACGTGAAGATAAATATGTACTTTCAAGAAACAAAGCTAACAGTTTGTTCTTTTCAAGTGTTGACGTTGACCTTTTCAAAAGTGATTGCCTTTTGCCTTTTTGTAAACAAGTACGCAAATATATTACAAAGTTACAAAAAACAATTTCTTTTGCAGTAAAAATAGAGACAATGAGTGTCGTTAATGGGAATAATTTATTTTATTTGTGTTAGATATGACTGTTCTGTTATACAAATGTTTTTGTATTAACCAACATTTAATAAAACATCCACAAAGGTAAATAATTGATATATTGTTACGCCCAAGTCTGCAAAATTTACATTGTTATTATTGATTCACTTGAAAATATTTGCTAAAGTACAATTCTACATCGCTTTTAATTAAATACGTAGTTACAAATGTTTCCCTTCTCTTGATAATAATGTAATGTACCTTTAAGTAGATAATTGTTTTTTACTGTCTGTCTAGACAGTGTTTAATGTTTTTGTCTGATGTGCTCTTGTTCTATTGTTTTTTCAATAAGATAAATTTGTTATTCAAATAAAAGGTCCGAGACAATATTAATATTATTTGTTAATGTTTGTGTGATATTATTATACGCTTTTGTTTATAATACAAAAGGAATATTTTTAAAGTGGTACGTATAATTTAAAAAATAAAAACAAAACATCTGAAAACAAATTAATTTATATTTTGATAATAAATATTAAAATATGGAAATATATGTATTTTTCGAGCAATTTTAAAATAATTAGAAGGATTCTATGCCTACATACGAATTAAAAAAATATATGATGACACTGAAAATCGGGCTACTCAAAATAACTTTTTTTTTCAAACGTCGTAAAAATGGCATTTTTTGTGACTTGATTCACAAGGTAGAAGTTTCATTTCTACTCCGCTGGAAATTTCTACGCCGTCGGAGTAGAAATAAAATAAATAAGTATCCATAGAAACTACATAGAATTAGCGAATAAAAAGAAAAGTAGTGCATTTGAAAAAAAAATTTAATGTGTCATTCGGAATAAAAGTGTCTTTATGTGCCTCGCATGCAATTGTCCGACTCGCTTCGCTCGTCGTGCAAACTTCCATGCTCGCCACACAAAGTATCACTTTTACTCCTAATAACACAATATACTATTTTATTTATAATTATTTTTCAATTTTCTTTTCATATTTATAAACTAGGCTTAGGGGCTCACAAATCATCTATTTGGCATGATGCCAGCGCTTCCGGTTTAACTTTCAAATTTCGAATGGGACACCTTATATATTTTTATATATTTGGAATCTACGTAAAATTACAAAATCAACGGTTTTCTTGAAGTATTTTTTTTTTATCAAAAAATAAGTTACAAAAACATAAGAGAAAATTAAGAATAATTAATCCGGTAAGCCAGGTAGGGTGTGAAAAATATTTGATCATAACATAATAACAATGGCAAAAAATCTGATGTGGCCAGCACATTATCTTCCGTTAGTTCCATATATTTTGTACAAATTCCATACAGAAAGTTTCTTGCACAAGATTCCATATTTGAAATACATTGCCATCCGTCAGTTCTATGTTCTATCTATTTTGTACAAATTCCATACAGAAAGTTTCATGTACCTAAGACATTCCATATTTCCAGTAAAATTATGACACAAACATGTCAACTACACTTGACACTGACATCTGTCAACCAGTATTTTTTTAATATAGTAGCGCTTTCCATGGTTATAGCATAGCTACCTGCTTTATGAAATTAAATTTCTTTATAATTTTTTAACTCTATATCTAATGAATATGAAGTATAAAATGTAATCATATCGTATAGAGAATAAAATATTCTTTAATATTTATAATAACATTAAATATGGAAAAATGATATTTAATAGTGTTTTTCATGAAAAACTGTTGAAATCTTAAAATGAGGGTACTTCTGGTTGACCAATTATAAATAAAATCTAATCATCTCTTGACATGGATGTAAAGAAAAGGATTACGAAAGAATTATAATTTTTTCAATTGTAGTATTTGAGTTATCGGATCCGAAAAAATCGTCACACACACACACACACAGACGCACGCACGCACGCACGCACGCACGCACGCACGCACGCACGCACGCACGCACGCACACACACACACACACACACACACACACACACACACACACAAACACACACACATGCACATACACACATACACACATACACACATACACACACACACACACACACACACACACACACAAACATACACACATAAACACACACACACACCCACACACACGCACACGCACAAGCACGCGCACAAGCACGCGCACGCGTACGCACACGCACACGCACACGCATCCGTCGCCCAGATGATTATTATCCATTCATCTTCTTCCAAAAATAAATCTTTCACATATCCCTTTTTACTTTTTAAAAAACTACGCCAATGTGTTCTTAATAAGCATTTATGTCATCTAGTCATCAACTAATGCTCATTGCCCTAAAATTACATTAGTACTCTAATAACCTGAGGTCATTACTACTTTAAATGATATACTAAGCTAGCCTATCTGCATACTCATTTTACATTCAAATTCGTTAGCGTCAACAAAGATTCGAGCGCCCTCTATGATACATAGGCCACTGAACTTTGTCTATTCCGCTCTCTCGTCGTGCTGGTTCCGACTATATAAGTGATATTTTGTATACTAACGGCGTATTTGGCATAATAAGGCTTATGCCCAGCGAATAGCGGAGGGACTTTTGATTATAGCTGGCTGTGTTAAAGGCTGTTTTGTTTGTGGTCAAATGTTTATTTGTTAATGTAGCGAGTTCATTGTTTCAAAGGGTTCTATACTCCAGAGGTGAAAGTTTTAGTTGAGCAAATACAAATCTATTAAATTAATACTGTGGACTAACTTCTAGTAATAAATAAATGGAATATGAGAGGTAGAGTTTTGCTTTAATTTCAAGTTATGGACAAATGAAATAAATATCCACGAAGGAGTACTTAACTGGATCGTGAAAATTAGAAATGAAACTTCTGGATTGCGGTCATTATATTTTTTATTTTTGGAAGAATTCACTAATCCAAAAATTAAGATTAGCTTAAAGTTTTTTGCGAATCTTTAATTTTTATTAATCTAAATAAATACCTACATATTTACTTATGCTGGAAACTGTATTAATTTCCTGTCCTATTGTTCTATTTACTTTTTTCTTTTTAAAACTTTAAAATTATTAATTTGAAATGATTAGTTCTTTGACAGTGACATTTATTTGTCAGTTACATACATTTACATAACTGCATAACCAAGGAGTTTTATTTGTTTAAAGCGTAGGATCCGGAATTTAAATTATAAAGAATTTTATAACTTCATCCATAATATATGTAGAAAAAGTATTTATGCAAATCTGTAGAAAATTTAATAATCTTTTATTTTTATAATAACATTAATCTCGAAAAAATAACAATTAAAGGTATATTTCGAACAAAAACTATTTTGAGCTTCAAGTAAAGTGCCATTTCCGGTTATCCGATTTACACCAAAATCTAATGGGCTCTTTCCGTAATAGAAAAAGGTCAAAATACAAGGTATCAAATTTTTCTGAGTGATAGTATTTGAGTTAGAGTGGAGGATCCACACATACATATACACACACACACACACACACACACACACACACACACACACAAACACACACACACACACACACACACACACACACACACACGTGACGTGAGCCGAGCAGTTGTGTGAGCAAGGGGGAGATAAGCGTAATTACCCGCACATTGTTATATAATTCGAGACGTTCGAAAATGTTCGAGAAAAATATTAGAAGAACTATAGAAGTAAATATGTAGGTATATATTTAGATTAACGATTCACAAAAAAGTTCAATCTAATCTTCATTTTTGGATTAGTGAATTCTATTCTATCCCGGTATTTAAAATGTAATCTTCATTTTATTATCAAAAAAGGCAGTTACTTGGATTAGATTAGACTATATTTTAAGAAATAAACTGCCAAAATTAGAGTAAAATTCGCAAATTAGAAATAAGGATTAGCTTAATCTTTTTTGTGTCTCGGGCTGTAAATGGCGGGAGGTATTGTGTTGGCCACACCAGATTTTTTCTGTTCTTATTATTGAACTTTAAATTTACGTAATAAATTTATTGATTTCTTGTGATAACAATGCATATCATTTTTAGTTTTAGCATTAGTCCAGTAGGTATAGTATGACTACGTTTATCTCGACGTTTGAAGCCGCTTGAATTTAGTAAATCCCTTTTCAATCTTCGAAATAAATGATTGAGATTAATATTTCAAGCCGCTTGAAAATGTCAAGTCAAGCCTATAAAATAACAGGCTTGGACTTAGAAAGCGGCTTGACTTCTGTCAAAATAAACAGTGAAGCTTCAAATAATGGAACTACGCATGCGCACGTCCGCAATATGTTGGAGTGTTACTAAATTCATATCATTTGTTGGTTGTTTGCATTTTATCTCATTTTATAAAAGTCGCGACATAAAATTGTCGAAAAAGGAAATATTTGGAGTGACGAAAAAATAAATATTTTTTTAATGTTTTTGAAAGAAGAGACAAATGACAACATGACAATTTTTAGATTTTGGGGTTATATATCCAGGATGAAACTAGATCGTATACCTTTCCTTGTCTGTCTGCATAATTGAGTATTTAACTATCTTTCTTTAGTCTATACGAATTTAAAGAAGATTGCAAATAACTCAACCCTATTTTCAATTCGCTGAGATAAACCAATAGGATTTTTCAAGTCATAATATACTTGAAGCCGCTTGAATTATCGAGATAAACGTAGTCTATGAATTATCAGAGTGTTACAAAATTGGATAATAACAAAAATTGTGCAATAATAGTATGTATTTATATTTAGTTGATTTATTTACTAGTTATATAGATGACTTATAAAGGAGATATTTTAAATTAAATTGGAGATTCCTTTTGTACGCTTAAAGTTTATACTTTGTAATTTGTTTTATAAAATATGAATAGCTTCATATAAAAACTGTCTAACCAAGAAAATAATTTGTCTCTTATTCCATTTACAACAAAATATCTGTTCCGTTTTTGTAACAGATTTGCTCGAAAGTAATATAAGTTCCAAGTTTTTATCTTTTTTATTTCGTCCTAAATCTGTGTGAAACATAATAACTGTCCATGTTTCTAAAGACCAGTAAACTGCAAACAAATCACAAACTAATAAAATAAAAAGATATAAAAACGTTTATCTCTGTTTAAAGGAGGACGAAGCACGGCAGGAGTATCTGAACTATCCCGTGGGAGCATACAGGTTCCCGTTCTGGAATCATAACTGGAAAATTCCCTATTGGGGACGAACGGTTCGCCAGCTCTCGATTCCCACGGTCCGGAAACGCAATTATGGTTAGATTAAAAGCCAAAGGATTTTGATTTGGTTGCGTTTTGCGTGTGAAATATAACTAAATGTAAATATTTTGTTGCCCGTTTTGTGGCAAATGCAGTAAATGCTATGAGCTAAAACGTGGTCTGCATTCCCTTTATACACTGTTTGAAGTTCAAACCGTTGCAGGATGATTTTTTTTTTGTATTTTAATATGTTAGACAGAGTAGCAAAAGAGGTTGTGACTTTTTAATGAATTGTATTTATAATCAGGGGTGTATACTACGTGCGTGCACGGACGCACAAGCACCCACAAAAAGTAAAAGTGTGAGTGCGCAGCACCCACAATAATTTCGCTCTAACATTTTAATTATATTTCATACATTTACAAAATGAATTGTCAATCTTTTTAAGTTGTTTAAGAGTAAGCTGACATTATTTAATCGTGTCATAATAAAGCCAGTAAAATACTACTATTAAAGTATCATTCACTACAAAAAAATTAAGGTAGCGGTAGAATTAGTGGCAGTGGTAGTGGCCTGGGTAAAAGATTGAATGCGTTATAGCAAATGTATTCGTTCACATCCAAAAATTAAGAAAATTTGTAGTAGCGTAATTTTTTTGACAGTTTTGACGTTTATTGACATCTAATTTCTGATTTCATCAGATAAAATGAGCAATAGAAAAAGGATCATTTTGTGGTGTGCCTCAAACGTTACGCTATATAAACAAACAGACTTATTAATAAATTTTGCACAATTAAAAGTGAACACGTAACTTACCCATTTTTGCTTATTTCAAAGGCAATTTGGGCCCACGCATTTTCTTTTTTTGAAATAATTTTAAATTCCCTTAATCTCTTCGCTTATCTCACACAATGGTGTGCTTGTGGATAAGTGTAATTAATAAGTCATCATCTATGTCAGTTGCTTTTTGTGCAAAAATACAATGACAGCTATAACTGTCAACCTTGCACCCTAATAATTTATAAAAAAAATTCCTAGAAACTATAATTTCAATAATTTTTCATTGTGAACGGAAATAATTTTTACTATAAATTTCTACGCTACCGATGCCACTAATTCTTACACTACCGCTAATTTTTTTTTATTCCGAATAAGCCTTAAGCACGGAACCACCGTATCGTTAGAAATAAGTGACTACGTAACTCTGTCTATTTTATACTACCGTAAATATTATACATATCAGTATATATTAATAATAATTATATAATTATTGGCAACCTATAAATAAATGTTACTGTCATAAAAAATTAGTTGTTTGACATTTGGATAGATTACTAGACGAATTTTAAAAATTGCACTGTCACTCATATTTAATTTTTTTCTGTCTTAATCGTTACAGATATCACAACTTATGCAGAGACAGAAAAGTTTACCATATAATATATCATTGTCGTGACACCTAGGTTTCATTCAAACCGAACAAAGCGTTCTGTCATTATAAGCAATTTTTTTAACTAAACGGTATACTTTCGGTTTTTCGGATATTGGTAAATTAAATTGAAAAGTGATGCTATAGAAGCGTGTAATTAAAGAATTACTACTAAGATAAATTGTACAAATGCGAGAGACTAGAGATTTGGAGGTCCCGGGTTCGAACCCCGGCGTCAGCTGATTTTTCTCTCGCATTTGTACAATTTATCTTGGTAAATTAGGTTAAATCATGTTATTTTGGGCCCAGGAATCTGTGTGTATATCATTGTCGTGACACCTAAGTTTCATTCAAACCGAACAAAGCGTTCTGTCATTATACGCAATTTTTTTAACTAAACGGTACTTTCCATTAATACTATAAAAAAATTGAGTTTCCATTCATAAAAATAATCTGTTACACAATGAATCTCTGTCTATTAGTAGATGAATATAATATAGGAAGTTATAATTAAAATTTTCATTTCCCACAAGTTTTATATTTCATCCTCTTTGTTTGCCATGTTCAATATTTAATTAAAAAGATCACATATCATTCCATTAACAGATTATGTACTATAATGTAAAAACATGAGTTTAGTGTATAAAAATTATTCAGATATATTTTAAATAACGGTATCTGCATCAGAATATATTTCATGAGTCACATGACATGTTTTCCGCCAATCAACAGTCAGAATCTCCCTAGTTACATGTCTATCACAGCGATGATAAAAAACAAAAAAAATATCACCTTATTTATATTCGTTACTAAGAGATTTGTTTTCTTTATTTGACATTGACAGTTAATTTTGAGTATAAAAATGTGCTACACTATTATTCACGAAAGATGACTATTCAAGGTCATTTGTTCGAAGAAAGAATACACATCACTTTATAGCAGTAACTTAGCAACATTTTGTATTAGAAAGAGAAAGATTATTTGATCTATGTCTATTTAATTTATGTGATGTGACAGATATACGTGAATAGTAGCATTACTTTCTAAAACACTATAAATAATAATGACAATGTCGTAGAATTACAGATACCTAATTATCTACTGCTCTGCCCTCTCTGCTAATATTTACCCAGTGACATTGACGTTTAAATCAAATTATTATTCCTTGGTTTGTAAGTTAAGTCTACGTTTTTGTATTTTGTAAAAATATAAGTGAAGAACATAAATCTTTCAGAAAGGCATTATTTAGAAAGAAAAATAATTTTCAAATGAATTACTCTTATTTTTTCAGTTAAAATATTTCCATAAATATTTCATGTTCTACGCCTATGCAAACTAAATGCAATAAAGTTATCTGCAAGCAATATTATATCAAACGGCTCACAGATGACCTTGAATAGTCATCTTTCGTGAATAATAGTTTATAATCGTTGGGTTGATATCAACAAGGATGAAAATAAAAAGGCAATTGTCAAATTAACCATGTTGTAATACAATATATTAAAAGTTAGGTTAGCAGCACACATAATGTGTCACAAAAATTCATTATATTCTTGGCGTTTAGTTATTTTGACATTAATTCTTTTAAAAACTTATTCAAACAAAATTTTGTTTCTGTTCTTTCCGAAATAAAGTAACATAAATTGTTGTGAACGTTTCTTCTCGTGTTTTGTAGGTTGTAATAGTATATTAAGTCATAAGTTTCAGAAGGTAGCCTATTCTAGCACGAGTTAGAAATTCGGACATGAACCGCGTTCCGGCGAGTGGGCGAACGAATGATTGTTTGAACAGCCTTTTGCCTTTATGTTTTGGTTTTCACTTAGATTATTTTTTTATAAATATATTAACTTTCATTAAGGGAAATTTTTGTTTGAATAGTATGCTTGGTGGCAATAATTTGTAATTTTTATTTTGTTCGTTGGCCAGATATTTTGCGAAGGTATAAATAACAAAATGTCTCCAACAACCGTTTATGAATGAAGCTCATTTTAACATTAATAAGCTTGCTAGAGTATGACTTTCTAATTCCGAAACAGAAAAATATTAGGGTGGTTGTTAAAATAGTAATTTTAGTAACAAGCATGGAAACGCGAATGAAACAAAGCTATTAAGAATGAAATTTTGTTACAGAGTCGACGAGGCCGGGATACATTTGAGGATGACCAAAAGTGTGAAAGACGTAACACGAGGGAGTCTCCTAAGCTGATGTTGATACTACTGATACTGATTACTCCAACGATCATACACTGTCTGACTGGTGGACGCTTAGATGGTTGGCATCCACGACTTCGTGAGAAGGAAGAACACAAACACACACATTTACTCTTTTCACTTACATTTATAACATGGACAAATACTTGAGATTTGATAACTAAACTAATGTTTTTATTTACATGGTTAAATTCCGTAACCAATCTGGCGGGCGGTTAGCACGCGCCCCAAAACTAAAACACACTAAATGTTCCGACAACTAACGTCTTCACAACGCGACGAATTAATCTAGACTCTCCTGTTTACTCCATGAGTAACTATTGTCGACTCTTTAAAACAAAGCGCTATCTTCAAGACAGGATGATCTTAGGGGTACGGGGTGCATAGGCTAGGGCATTCAAAGTCACGCACGTATACATAATAATTTCTAGACTTAATAATAAACAAATAAATGTCGTGACTATCATAATACGAAAAAAAATTCTAAACTAAATTTTGACATTTATAACTAAAATAGATAAACAGAATTAAAATATGATTATCGAAACTATAATTTAGAAAAGTTTATAAAAAGTTATTTTTTCTACTCCCACTTGAAAAAGTTATCATTTCTTCACAATCTGCAGAAGGGATATGTAGGCAATACTAGTTAACTGAACGGATATAATTTCATATTCATTCTAGGATGGATATGAAATCCACGAATCACAAATCTCGAAGTCGCGTAACCTAGGCAACTGTCTATTCATTTATCACAAGATTAAGAAGACGAACGATACAAATGTCATATTTGACATTTCAAAGTTGTCATTTAGATGGAAATATTTTCGGTATAAAAAAAGATTTGAATAATTTAATAACGAATAACTGAATTATATTATGAATTAATTGTAAGTATTGAAAAAGAACGTATTAAAAATGGAAATACGAACGGTATGAAATATCGCATTGCCAAGTCAAGGTTATCCTTTAGATTTGGCAATAAAAAATCGTAAGTAGTATGTAAAAGTTTTGTATACTTATAAAATAAAATATTATTTTGATAACAAATGTCATTAAGAAAGCCTAGGAAGTACATAAAATGATAAAATTTCAAATTTCTATAGTTCACATTTTCCTTTTTTACCTTCCGTCACCATTAGGTAAGGAAGGCATTGTCTTTAGTCAAAAAATTCGATGATGAGTTTTTAATCAATAAGCACGTTTTAGGGTCCCTAGAATACGAATTTACTATTTTTACGATGATGTCTGTATGTGTGTGTGTGTGTGTGTGTGTGTGTGTGTGTGTGTGTGTGTGTGTGTGTGGATGTGTGTGTGTGTGAATGTGTGTGTGTGTGTGTGTGTGGATGTGTGTGTGTAACAAAATTTTCGTCTGCGATAACTCTAATACTACAGTTACAAAAATTATAATTTTTTCGTATACTTCTTCGTTACATCCATATGAAGAGCTGATTAGATTTTGGTTACAGTTGGTCAACCGGAAGTACCATTATTTGAAGATTTTAACAGTTTTTCTTGAAAAAACTATGTTAAATATAATTTTTTCACATTTGATGTTATTATAAATATTAAAGAATATTTTATTCTCTGTACGATTTGACTGCATTTTATACTTAATATTAAATGGATATAGAGTTAAAAAATTATAAAGAAATTAAATTTCATAAAGTAGCCATAGCTATGGAAACAGCTACTATATTAAGAAAATTCTGATTGAAAGATGTCAGTGTCAAGTGAAATTGAGATAGTGTGTCTTATAATTTTACGGGAAATATAGGATCTTTTGCTTTCTGTTTGGAATTTGTATAAAATACATACAACTGCTTTAAGGTAATATACAAGAAATAATAATAATAATAATAATAATAATAATAATAATAAATCTTTTATTTCTGCAGATACATTACACTGCATATAGAAAACGTCACAAAATAATAATTTTCTGTATGAAATTTGCATAAAATACATGCAACTGCGGGAAGGTAATGTACAAGAAATAGAATATTTAATTTAGCAAGGAACTTTCCGTATGAAATTTGTACAAAATACATAGAACTGACGGAAGGTAATGTGCTGGCCACATCAGATTTTTTCGTTAGTCGTAGAAAAAGTATGCTGTACAACTCGAGTGTAATGTCCATATCGCCTTCGGATGATTGAACACTCCGCCTACGGCGTTGTGCTCAAACTTCATCCTCATGCGATATGGACATCATATCCATTCTTGTTGTACAAACTACTATATCTATTGTTTCTCTTACCCTCGCCTTATCACAAAGATCTGAGGAAATAAGAACGAAAGAAAACATCAAAAAGGAAGATTTGGTCAACAGAACAAAGTAGGTCTGAAAGTTTTAGATTGTAGCTAAAACAGAACTGCTCGTATAAGAAGCAACTAAATAAAATATTTCTCTACCTTGAAATGTTTTCCAGTATGACCATTTACATTTTCTACCCCTGAAACAATAATCGGAATAAAGATTTGAAAAATATAATCTCAGATCCAAATAGAAATCTGCAGTATATATTCTGCTATCACTATTCCTGAGTAATTGCATTGTCGTATTTAAATTTGTTCTGTAGGTAATTTATTCAAGTTCACCCCTATTTGCTCTGAAATCCGCGAAGAAAATCACAAAAGGTGCACAATGTATCCCGTCTCCATTAATAATTCCTACATTCCAACACCAACACCGTCTAATATCTCATAATCCAGTAGCGTTCGTCACTCAACAAATTTTCATCTGGAAACACATAAACCCGGAATGAAGCGAGCTTAGCTCAAGACGCCAGCAATCTGCAAAGAGAGAGACAGAAACAAAGTGAGTAAAACGTTATTAATTTCACAGCTAGTAGCGACTTTAGCGTTTATTGAGGGCCACGACCAGAGGCGTCCGTCTCCTAGGGGCAGGCAACCATGCTAACTTCCTACATAAACGCCCCAACGACACACTTAATAATTTTACGGATTTTAACGCCGTTCAGTAACGAAAATAAACACAAAACTTACGGGGAATAATAAACATTTCTCAAACAACATTAACCCTGGCATATTGTGTATGAAAATTATTCTCTTTGCTGAATTACAAGGATTTGGGGACATTTTTACCTCCCGCTACCCTTGGTAAGGGAGGTATAGCGATCGTGCTAAAAATCGCATATCGAGATTTTGGTAATTGACCACGTTTTAAGGTCCCTAGAATCCAATTTTAACATTTTCATGATGATGTCTGTGTGTATGTGTGTGTGAATCCTCCACTAACTCAAATACTATCATTTAGAAAAAATTTAAAACTTGTATTTCGAACTTTTTCTGTAATGGAAAAAGCCCATTAGATTTTGGTGAAAATCAGATAACCGGAAATGCACTTTACTAGAAGCTCAAAATAGTTTTTCTTCGAAAAATATGTTTAAATATTTTTTCGAGAATAATGTTATTATAAAAATAAAGATTATTAAATTTTTTATAGATTTGCATTAATACTTTTTCTATATATTTTATGGATAAATTTATAAAATTACCTACAATTTAAATCCCAGAGCCTACGCTTGAAACAAACAAAACGCAGTTATTCAAATGTATGTAACTGACAAATAAATGTCACTATCAAAGAACTAATTATTTCAAAATAATATTAGTAACCTATTAAAAAGAAAAAAGTAAATAGAACAATAGGAAAGGAATTCAATATAGTTTTCAGCATAAATCAATATGTAGGTATGTATTTAGATTCATAAAAAATAACGATTCACAAAAATGTTTAAGCTAATCCTCATTTTTGGATTAGTGAATTCTATTCTATCCCGGTATTTAATATTTAATCTTCATTTTATTATAGATCCGGTGACTCAATGGTTAGAGCAACACCTCATGTCATGAGTAGGGATCGACCGATACCGATATCGGTATCGGTATATCGGCCATATCGGTCTTCTTGGCCGATATCGGTATCGGCCGATATGTAAACCACGATATCGGCCTATATCGGTATCGGCCTAAAAAAATATAAATTGCTTAATATTTCAGTTGCTAAGGATTTTTTAAAGGAAATTAAAACAGAAATACTAAATAAAAAACAAATCAAGTTTATTCTTATTCAAAATTTAGCAAAAAAGTCATTAAAAATGTAGAAGTAAAGTTACACACTTAGTTAAACAAATTAATATTTAAAGTTAAGTTTTGGCAAATTGTAATGTAACAAAATTATTGCGCTTTCATAAACATTTCCAGCTGAAGAAAATAGCTGTTCACTAGCAACAGTATTTGACGGTGGTGCTATATATATGATTGAAAATAGTATATTGTGTTATTAGGAGTAAAAGTGATACTTTGTGTGGCGATCATGGAAGTTTGCACGACGAGCGAAGCGAGTCGAACAATTGCATGCGAGGCACACAAAGACACTTTTATTCCCAATGACACATTGAATTTTTTTTCAAACGCACTACTTTTCTTTTTATTCGCTATCCGCCGGCGTAGAAATTAGCTATTTCTATTTCGGCGGCGTAGAAATTAGCTATTTCTACTACGACGGCGTAGAAATAAAGCTTCTACCTTGTGAATTAAGTCACAAAAATGCCATTTCTACGACGTTTGAAAAAAAATGTCTTTTTTTGCATTTGTTCTGCATTTTTTTGTGATTTATTTATGGTTAATGTGTGTAACGGTAACAGTATATCATTATAAATCACCTTTACCTCATTTATACAGCAAAAAATTTACGACAAAATTTTATGGCCGATATCGGTATCGGCCACAAAAAATCATATCGGTCGATCCCTAGTCATGAGTACCATCGGGCCTCTGGGTTCGAAAGCCACTAAGGCATGGATGTGTGTGAATGTGAACCCACTCTGTAATTGAGACTTAATCCTGTTTAGGGGTTTAAAATATAGGTAATTACTTGCATTAGATTAGACTATATTTTAACAAATAAACTGTCAAAATTAATGAAAAATTCGCTTATCCAAAATAAGGAAATTTCTAACAATAAAAAATCTAGTATGGCCAACACAATATCTTCCGCCATTTACAGCCCGAGTAACAAAAAAGATTAAGGGCCGGTTGTACAATCACAGTTTAAACTATGTTTATTACAAATCCATGGTAACGCGCAAAAATCTTGTACATCAACGGTTTACTGTTTAAATTTACTGCACATTTGTTAAACGCACGCGATCGACCGCTTAAACTTAGTTTAACTTTAAACTGCCGATATTTTAAGCTGCAGTTTAAACTGTAATTGTACAACCGGCCCTTAATCTTTTTTGTTACTCGGGCTGTAAATGGCGGAAGATATTGTGTTGGCCATACCAGATTTTTTATTGTTAGAAATTTTGGTGGAACTGAGGAAACTTAAGGTTTATTTTTCATGAGATTTTACGTACCTACATACATACATAATCCGGCCCTCTTGTACCTTAGGCGGTATATATGCAAATTATTATATTTATAAAAGTATTCATATGTTAACATTGCTTATTTGACAGAGACCTCAATAATATAATGCTATGTATATTTAGGTAATATAGACGAATAAAAAAACGTATGTTATTATATTACAAAAATTATGTCCACCTGTCTAAAAATGACTATAATAAACGGTTACATATGAAAAAAAGATTTCATAACAAGAATAATGAGTCTAGTCGAAGCAATTTGCCTGTCTGGCGAAATATAACAAACGGGCTTCATTTTTATGGGGATAGTAAAAAAAGCAACATAATTTTTTTAGCAAAGTAAATTTGGTGAAATTACGAAAGTAACGATATAATTTTAATTAATTACAGCTAGATAAACAGAACCTACGGAATACGGAATAAATATTAGCACATTTTCATATGTGTTCATATTGACAGAACTCGACCAACATATCTCTAGACTAGACCTTCGTTCTGGTTTATTTGTTTTACGAAATTAGGAAAATGAAATCCGTGTAACAAACATTTGTTGACCAAAATATTATGATGAATGATTGTAACCACATATTTTGACTCTGTCAAAAAATATAATGACATTAATGACAGGGCCTGGGTAAACTAAAATATAAATGCTATAAATAATGTTTAAAGTAGTCCCTTTAAACAATAATACACTTCACCTTTCTTTCCTTCCCCTTTTTAAAAGCTCTCAACCAATTTTTACCTTCCGTCACCTTTAGGTAAGGAAGGTATTGTCTTTGGTCAATAATTTCGGTGTTGAGTTTTTAATGAATAAGCACGTTTTAAGGTTCCTAGAACACGATTTTACTATTTTTACGATGATGTCTGTCTGTGTGTGTGCGTGCGTGCGTGAGTGTGTGTATGCGTGTGTGTGTATCTGTGTGGATGTGTGTGTGTGTGTGTGTGTGTGTGTGTGTGTGTGTGTGTGTGCGCGCGCGCGCGCGCCTGTGTGTGTGTATGTGTGTGGATGTGTGTGGATGTGTGTGTGTGTGTGTGTGTGTGTGTGTGTGTGTGTGTGTGTGTGTGTGTGTGCATGTGTGTAACAAAAATTTCGTCTGCGATAAGTCTAATACTACAATTTCAAAAATTATTCTTCTTCGTTACATCCATATGAAGAGCTGATTACATTTTGGTTACAATTGGTCAACCGGAAGTACCATCATTTGAAGATTTTAACAGTTTTTCTTGAAAAAACTATGTTAAATAACATTTTTTCACATTATTATAAATATTAAAGAATATTTTATTCTCTATACGATTTGACTGCATTTTATACTTCACGTTAAATGGATATGGAATTAAAAACATTATAAAGAAATTAAATTTCATAAAGTAGTAAGCTGTCGAAACAACTCCTATATTAACAAAATTCTGATTGAAAGAAGTCAGTGTCAAGTGCATTTGACATAGAATGTTTGCCTTATAATTCTACTAGAAATGTATAATCTTTTGCTAGAAAGTTTCTGTATGAAATTTGTATAAAATACATAGAACTGACGCAACTAACGGAAGGTAATATTGCTGGCTACATCAGATTTTTTTTGGAATGTTCTCAAAATCAAAATAATTATGAATTTCAGCATCAAGCTCTTTTCCAGACGAAAACCTAACCGGTAAATTTTTAAGTTCGAGATTTGGTAATGACGATATATTTGTACTATTGAAGGTATTTTCAGAGCTGTAGTAGAAAGAGCACCGCAGAGATGTGTTCAAATGGAACCCAAGCCGTTCATAGCAAAATAAGTCAGTACATTTATATGATTTTTATTTTATTCCAGCGGTAAATTCTTGCACATGGTTTGCAAAAGATCAAGCTGGCTGTTATAGTCTGTAGCAACGAGATACCTCGACATTATTTAAACGTTACGAATACGAACTCTAAGGTAGTAAAGTTAGGTGGTAGTAAAAAAATAGTTATTTATGTAACAAGTGTGTAAAGTAGTACTTTTTTGGTCGAGTGCGATGTTTTACGCATGATGCGCAGCCGAGTGCGGAAATTGTAGCACGAGACAAAAAATACTATTTTACACACGTGTTGCATACAACATTTTTCCTACAACCGAAATGATATTGATGTTTCTCATAATACTAAGTGTACAGGCATCCAGCAGCTTCAAATACTGTTAGTATGCTTTCTCATAACACTGTACAAAACGTAACTTAAACACTTGGAAGAATCGCAGACAGACGATGTTTAGTCTTTTATAATGTACAAATTGTACATTTAATATTAATATTAAAAATTAGGTTAGGTTAGAATACATGTTAAAAAAATGTTAATGTTCTTAAAAATTAGATTAGATTAGTACTGTTAAAAAAATATTAGATTTATTTCATTTACAGTGTATATACATATTTCTTAATAAATTTTATTACTTTCATTATTATTTACTACCTAATTATATACTTAACAGGTAAATTAACCGAATTTTAATGTTGCCTAGCAACGCTTATTTACTTTTCAAGCACTAGTGCGTGAAATAGTATATTATGTTATTAGGGGTAGAAAGCGGTCTTTTTGTGTTGAACCCAGCTATTGCGGCCGAGGCGCTAGCCGAGGCCTGGCAAGCTGGGTAAAACACAAAAAGGGCGTTCTACTCCGAATGACATATACTATTTTTTCTTCAAGCGTTTCAAATAATTTTTTTACATTTTTTTGGAATTTATTTACATGTAAAATTTGCAATTTTAGTCAAAGCTGGCTGAGTACACCACAAAACACAAACGATTCAAAAGTCAAATAACAATTTTCAATATGATCTGTGTTGCTGTGGCTACTGCCGCCGCCAGCGGTGAACTACGAAACTAACATTTTTTTACTAGTACAACAATAACAACATTTTTGTACTAGTAAGACAATGAATATCTTCTACAGCGTGTGTACAGTAGCATAATATGCATATTGTAATACGCTTGAAGAAAAAGTACTTTTCACGCACTAGTGCTTGAAAAGTGATACTTTACACACTGTAATGAGTGCGTGAAAAGTACTTTTCACGCACGGTTGTAGGAAAAAATATATACATACCTATAACTCAAACCAAAATTCATAAAATCCCCCATGGGGAAAAGAGACATTATGGGAAACATTTTGTTTCGAAAATTTTACACCTCTGCTGATGTTGTTTGATCTGTTTTCCAATTATCCGGGCTTTATTAGGGCTCGAACGCCCCAACGCCAGTGCGAATAAAAAACAGAAGTAGTAAAAAGATTGTTGAATCTTGATGCAAATGGCATTCCATCAGCAAAACACCGGCGTGGATAAAACATGACAAGCAATATTTTTTACGGGTCGGCGGCAAATTGCTAGTGAATAATGCATCAGTGGCGCAGGTCTGGGGTTTTTATTTTCTATTTTCCAGACACTTTGGTTGATTTACGTCCGCAGGAATGAGTTGCGATGTCTCTTCGCGCCCGTGATAAGAACAAAACAATGGTTTGTAAGTGTCTCTATGATACGCAGACGGTTTTATTGTTGAGCAAGTAGGCTGCAGTTACTGTTGAGGCATTGTACGGAAAATATACTTGCTTCGAGATTATTTTGTAAATAAATATGGGACTAGCTTTATCTGTGTCTGGTAAGGACACTTCTAAGTAGGCTATAAATTAATTTTTTTAAATTTTAAAATGACATTTTTTTAATTCTATACTCTGTTTCACCTAACCAATTCAATAGATAGCGCTCACCTCAGCACCAGTTTTGGCAGTTTTGAATAGCCGAAATTAAAAAATGGAGTGTTCAACTGCTGCCATATGACTTTTTACCTCTCGCTAAGAGAGGTATTGTATTCATGCTAAAAATCGCATATCCAGATTTTAGTGAATAAGCACGTTTTAAGGTCCCTAGAATCCGATTATAACATTTTTATGATGATGTCCGTATGTGTGTGTGTGTGGATGTGTGTGTGTGTGTATGTGTGTGTGTGTGTGTGTGTGTGTGTGTGTGTGTGTGTGTGTGGGGATGTGTGTGTGTGTGGATGTTGGATTCACCATAACTCAAATACTATAAGACTTAAGACATTTTTAACTACGGATTCCTCAATCTAACAATAATGGGAAGAGTCGAGTCAGTTTTGGTAATAATTGGACAACCGGAAGTAGTAGTTACAAGAAAAAAAATCATCTAAATATTATTTATCGAAAATTTATGTAAATACTTATATTATGTATATATGTAAGTTACACAAGAAACAGAAAAGTTATTCATTTTAATTACAACTTGAATAACTTTACACTTGAGCGTAAAATCTCTATAAAAGATCTTGGTATTCTTTTCGATAGCAAATTGCTCTTGAATGAACATATAGATTACATTGTCAATAAAGCTTATAAAATATTGGGATTTATATACAGATCTTGTAAAAGCTTCACTAAAATTGAACCATTTCTATTATTATACAAATCTATAGTTCGTCCTATAATTGAATATGCTTGCCAAATTTGGAATCCTACTTACTCAAAAAATATTGTTTTACTAGAGTCTGTACAGAAAAAATTTGTACATATGTTAAAATTTAAATTTTCCATTGCCAATGACAATTATAACAATACACTTAGAGAATTAAAATTACAGTCTCTTGAACAAAGAAGGTTAATAGCAGACATGCTCCTATTATTCAAAATTGTCAATAACCTTGTTGACGGTCATGATATTATAAATAATTTGAATTTTCATGTTGCACAATCTAACACTAGAAACAAAAATTTATTTTATATTGCAAAGTGTAATTCAAATAATTACAAAAATTCAACTCTAAACAGAATTATGGATACATACAATAAGAACTGTCAGGAATTAGATATCTTTTCATTATCATTAGCACAATTTAAATCCGCTTTAAACCACAGTGATATATTTTGAACAAAAATATGTTACTTAAGTACCACAAATATAGATGTTATTAAAGGCATGTTCATATTTATGTTTATATTTGTATTATATTGATTACGTTATTGTAACAATATTGTAAATTGTTTATGTATTGGTGTGGAAACCTATTATTGGATATAAAATCCGTTGGCTTCCCAAATAAAATAAAAATAAAAAAAAAAAGAACGTTAAATTCTTTATTCGATAAATATAAATTCATTATTATATCTTCTATAGATTTAGAGATAAAGAAATGCATATAAAATAATTTGATGTAAAAATTCTTAGATCAAACTACTTCAAGGCAAGAAATTCAAATGTTTGTAATTCACACATAAATGTCACTGTCAAAAATATTTGTATGTTACTGTCAAAAATATTTGTACATCATTATGAAGATTATGAAAATTAATAAAAAATCAACAACGCAAAAGAATATACGTAAAAAAGAATATAAAAGCAATTTGCGAAAAAATGACGAATAAAAGAAAAAGAAAACGAAAGTAGAAAATAAAATTCAGGATACCGAATATAAAGAAAATGTATGTATTGTACATAATTTATACTAAAATAATTATTTTGTAGTGAGACATGAATATATGTATTTGTATTTAAAAATATTTTTCGTTTTGTGCGTACAACCAGGTAAAATATCTGGCGAGAGGTTATGTGCTGGCCACATCAGATTTTTATTAATGTTAACAAGGTATCATAATGTCATCGAAACTTTATCAGCAGATATGTAAAATAAAGTATTTTCTCCAACACTATTTTGGAAACTACACATTCCACAACTAAAAATTATGTTGGATTCAATATTATTCCATTAAACTGTGTGGTAAAATTCCGTAGCGCGGAGTATCAAATATCTTAGTTCGGTTGCTATGGTTATGACTCCTTGTATTATATTATATTATGTGTGTGTGGATCCTCCACTCTAACTCAAATACTATATTCAGAAAATTTTGAAATCTTGTATTTCAAACTTTTTCTGTATTGGAAAGAGGCCATTAGATATTGGTGAAAATCGGATAACCGGAAATGGCACTTTACTAGAAGCTCAAAATAGTTTTTCTTCGAAAAATATCTTTAAATGTTATTTTTTGAGATTAATGTTATTATAAAAATTAAATCCAAAAAATTATGTTCGACTGTGTTGGGGATGGAATAAATAAAGTTTCGGACTGGCAGTCAATATTACAATTTATTCACGCCGACTATTGTATAGTCGAAACGTCGGCGTGAATAAATTGTAATATTGACTGCCAGTCCGAAACTTTATTTATTCCATAAAAATTAAAGATTATTAAATTTTCTATAGATTTGCATTAATACATTTTCTATAAATTTTATGGATAAATTTATATAATTATCTATAATTTAAATCCCAGAGCCTACGGTTTAAACAAACAAAACGGTTATTCAAATGTATGTAACTGACAGATAGATAAATGTCACTATCAAAGAACTAATCATTTAAAAAGGAAAAAGTAAATAGAACAATAGAAAAGGAATTCAATACAGTTTCCAGCATAAGTAAATATGTAGGTATGTATTTAGATTAATAAAAATTAACGATTCACAAAAATATTTAAGCTAATCCTCATATTTGGATTAGAGAATTCCGCGGGTGAATTCTATTCTCTCCCGGTATTTAAAATTTAATCTTCATTTTATTATAGTTCCGGTGGCTCAATGATTAGAGCAACGCCTCATGTCATGAGTGCCCTTGGGGCTCTGGGTTCGAATTTCACTAAGGCATGGATGTGTATGAATGTGAACCCACTCTGTAATTGGGATTTAATCCTGTGGAGGGGTTTAAAAAAAATAGTTACTTGGATTAGATTAGACTATATTTTAAGAAACTGTCAAAATTAGAATAAAATTCGCTAAACCAAAAAACTTAATCTTTTTTGTGACTCGGGATGTAAATGGCGGGAGGTATTGTACTGGCCACACCAGATTTTTACTTCCTTGTACAAAGTAAAGTATTGTATTCGCGAAAAATTTCGGTTTTCAGATTTCAACGGAAATATCCATTTTGACCATCCCTGAATCCATTTTGACTAATTTCGTTATGACGTCTGTACGAACGTACGCACTGTCACGGGACGCTGTGACATATTTTTATGAATCAAGTTATTTTGTGTATGTTTTTTGTTAATATAAAAATAAATATTATGACATGTAATTTTTGACATAAATAAAATAAAGAATAATTTCTAAATATTATTTCTAGTTTTAATTGTAAAACTAGTGGCGACCGTGATAATTTGGCGACCGTGACAGGACGAGCTAAAATATATCTATAATGGTAAAAGTTAATGAACTATCGATGGAAGGTCTACGCAGAGAGTCAACGAGCAGAAATTTAAGTACCATTGGGACGAAGAATGAATTAATAGCTAGATTGGAACAAACGTTACCTGAAGAACCCCTAGGTACAAAGGAACTTGCGTTAGAGAAGTCTTCTACAAGTCTTAATTTTATGACTAACATTATTAATCAACAGTTTACTACTTTGTCAAAAACTCTTTTAGACTTAGTAGAGAGTAAATTTAACGACATGCGTTCTGAAATAAATTTAAATAAAAGGAGTGATCCGATTCAACATGTTGTCGTTGAGGAAGTTGGAAAAGAGATTGTAATAAAAGATAATTTTTATTCTAAATTATCTTTAAAAGAGTATTTGGAAATTAATTTGCCGCTGTTTGCTGGAACGGATAGTGAAGATCCAAAGACATTTATTAATGAATGTGAGAAAATATTAAAGAAATGCAAAATAAGTTTGGAGACCTGGTATCGGATTTGCAACAAGCAACTACGTGGCAACGCTTATAGATGGTGGCAAGAAGATGCACAATATATAGAGGACTGGGATGAATTTAAAAAAGATATAGTTCGAAAATTTGATAATAAAAATAATCTGGTGGATTCGCTTTATTCTAAATTATTTGCATGGAAGCAAAATTACAATGAACCACTAAAAACTTTTCATGAACTCAAATTTAAATTAAAGAAAACACTTGATCCCAGTTTAGATAACGAAATTCCGGACGAGTACAAGGCACTGGAAATGACTAAAAATGGCACCACAGTTTCTTGTTTGTATGATGCGGAGTCCAATTTATCACCAAACGTACGGAATTCAATTGAAGAGGCGATTACAAATCAAGTTCAAACTCTTGATCGGCATTTGGAAGTAAATGGCTTGTCTACATATCCTGCTTTAACAGCAAAGGATGATAGCTGTAAGATTGAATAAGTTCGACAAGTCGAAGAAGTGAACTACGTCCGAATATGCAATCGATCCCATGATAACACCACACATGCACTTGTTGAATTCAATGAACAAGCAAGCATAATACAGTCCCTGAAATTGAATGCAAGAGAACTTAATGACAAGCAAATATGCGTAAACCATGCAACAAAAGCCATAGTTAAGTCACAAGCCAAGACAAACGAAGCACCCCAATGCGAAATCGAAGAAGCTATGACAAGAGTAAAAGACGTTAAGAGCTTAATATCACCCGCTGTTGATCAAGTTATTAGTAGGCTCTCCAAAGAAAAACGTAGGTCACAACGATCAAGATTCACAGCTCGAGACTGTCGTCGCATTTCCAGATCTCACTCTCGACGTAGATCCCGCTTTCATCATAGATCTCATCGATCTACAAGTAGATAACGCTCCAAACGATCCAGATCTCGCGATCATAAAAGTAGACCACGCTCGATAGATTCTCGTCGTACAAGGTTAAGATCACGTAAATCTAAATTCAAATCTCGATCTCCATCATCTAGAAAAGATCGAGACAAGGATCGTGCAAAATCGAAAGAGAAGGATGTGGAAAAGAAGAAAGATAAGGAAAGCAGTAATGATGTGGAAGAAAAGTTTTTAGTAAAGGTAAAAAGAAGTCCAGATCACACTCTAGACGACGATCTAGATATTATAACGAAGAAGAGAAAGAATTTATTTTCTGAAGAGGGGGAGCATGATCTTTGAGAGGGGGAGAGTTGTCACGGGACGCTGTGACATATTTTTATGAATCAAGTTATTTTGTGTATGTTTTTTGTTAATATAAAAATAAATATTATGACATGTAATTTTTGACATAAATAAAATAAAGAATAATTTCTAAATATTATTTCTAGTTTTAATTGTAAAACTAGTGGCGACCGTGATAGCACGTACGTACGTACGTACGTATCTCGCATAACTCAAAAACGGTAAGCCGTAGAAAGTTGAAATTTTGTATTTACGACTGCTATAACATCTAGTTGTGCACCTCCCTTTTCGGTCATTACATAATTTCCAGAAATGGTACTTTATTTGAAGCCTATAATAGATTTTAATGAAAAACTATTTTAAACTATAATCCAAAACTTTTCAAATTTGCTATATAAGACTTTTATGTAAATTTGAATAACATAGCAGATTTTGATTACAACAGGCTAACCGGAAGTGATATATTACCTGAAGTTGTTAACAGTTTTTCTTGAATAAAATGGTTTCATTTTGATTTTAGAAGTAAATGCTTCAATTAATAGTTTTAGAGAGTTAAATTTCGCGTCTAGCACATTAAGTATTATTAAATTAGCCCTTTGTATAAGCGAGATATGTAAATTTAGAACTTATATACTTTTTGGTTTTTATAATGAAGATGGATTATGGCAAAGAATAACAAAAAATAAATAAAAAAAATAGATGTTAGTGTCAAATTACGTCAAATACGTGCAATTTTATAATTGGGTCTATACTTCATATTGGTCTTGCGTACAAGGAAGTCGTGTGGTGTCCACCTCAGGTTTTTATTAATGTTAACAAGGTATCATAATGGCATCGATACTTTATTAGTAAGTATGTAATATAAAGTATTTTCTCCAACACTATATTGGAAACTATACATTCCACAACTAAAAATTATGTTGGAATCAATATTATCCCAATAAACTTTTTGGTATAATTCCGTATGTCGTTTGGAATAATTCCACACGGCTTTCAACAAATCAGAATCTGTTTAACCGCATATTAGCGCGGAATATCAAATATCTTAGTTCGGTTGCTATGGTTATGATATGACTCTTTGTTTCTGAATTCGCATTTGATGTTTTGAAGATTTGAACACGTTTGGTTTTCTGTTAACTTTTACAGCTTTTTGGAGATCTCTGGAACAGCAAGTTTAGTTAAATAATAATATATTACTTAGAAAATTAACTAAATAACATTTTGTGTACAAAAATCTCAAGTGGCAATGAAGATACAGATATGGAATGTACGCCACCAGAAATATTGTGAAAAATTCATGGACCTCGCTGGGATTCGAACCCAGAGCCTCCAAAGCGCTAGTCGGGCGCTATACCAATTGAGCCACGAGTTTCCGTCGAAGTCTATGAATCTTTCACAAGCCTTTTTACAAATCGTAACGAGTACACTCTCACAATTTGAGAGATAAATACTCAACGGTAACATTGCGCAGTAAATATTATATTATTGTGAACTTTAAGCCGTCACACACACGTAGAATAATTATTTGAGATCCAACATAAATGTTTAAATCGTAGAAATGGGCTGTAGGATCCAGGAGTAATTTATTTAAACGAAGAAAGAATTCTCCTGGATGCTATAGCCCATTTCTACCGTTTAAACATTTAGGTTGGATCTCAAATAATTATTTTATTAATTTAAATCATTAGCACTTGTGAATATAATATGAAAAACATCTCTAAATTGAAAGATAAATTTCACTAACGTGGGGCCAACAGTTCTCAAATATTTAATAATCAAGTTTTCATAAATTAACAGTACTGTATCATGCATCATCTTTCTGGTATCATATTTTCAGTGTCCGGCAAAAAAACAACAAAAAAATTTTAATTGCATTTTTCTGTCAGAGTGTCAGAGACACCGAATGGAATGACAGATATTAAAATCAGGAGCATGAAGTGTAACAAATCATAATTATCAAATAAACTGCAGTGGATGCAGGGTTGAAGCAGAAATTGTAAAGTGTAAAATTTCGCGTGCATTTAATTAAACATAACAATCACTTGACACAGAGCCCAGCAAATATTAATTAAAACTTTAAATCGCGTGTAGAGTTTAATTGGACGCATCAGTTACTTGTTTCAGAGCTTGCTAGATGCTTATCATGTTCGTGGTCGTGATACCCTACACTAGCAGTAGATGGAGGTTCATATGTATATGTACTCATACAAGGCATGTAGGTACATAGCAGCTAGCAACGAGGATAAAGTAAATATAAAGTGCAATACTCATAAATACTTTTGTGAATTTTTAATAGAGAAATCTCTGCAAATATTTCATTGCACTATTTATTTATTTATATATTTATTTAAACAATCCAACAGAACTTAAAAGTACCAATTACAGGATGATTATACAAATAATTAAGTACATAAAAGCCCTGCAAAAAGTACACACATTGTAAATAATAAAAATGACTAGGAAGAAAATTGAAATTTTAACAGTTATAATAGTGAAATAATTGCGTAGGCTTCCACAGTCTGAGTATTGAGAAATATTCGTTTTCCGGGAATGGACTGTGTCATATTTTGAGTCAGAGCTCAACGTTTCGCCCGCAGTCCTCTAGCGTGGTTTACACGTCGGGTAACCTTGTAAACTGAGTCTCCCCTTTCTTGTTGCTTAAACTCGGCCTCTAGCGTGGTTGACACGTCGGGTAACCTTGTTTAAGACAGTACTATCCCCCTTGCTCCTGAAGATGCCCCATACGACTGCGGGCGAAACGTTGAGCTCTGACTCAAAATATGACACAGTCCATTCCCGGAAAACGAATATTTCTAAGTTATAATAGTAACAATGAAAAATAATAATTAAAAGTTAGATATCTATACAACTAAAGTAATTTATCAACTCTCATCTGAATACATTGAATGAATCAGCGAATACATCTATCTTACAAGGGATTTCATTAAAAATATTGCATGTTTGCCAGATTGGAGATTTCATTTCATAATTTGTCCTAACTTTATTGGTGTGTGGATGTGTGTGTATGTGTGGATGTGTGTGGATGTTGAATCCACGATTTCTCTAATACTATAAGACTAAAGACATTTTTAACTACGGATTCCTCAATCTAACAATAATGGGAAGAGTTGATTAAGTTTTGGTAACAATTGGACAACCGGAAGTAGTAGTTACAAGAAAAAAATCATCTAAATATTATATATCGAAAATTTTATGTAAATACTTAAATTAAAGAACGTTAAATTCTTTATTCGATAAATATAAATTCAATATTATATTTTCTACAGATTTTGAGATAAAGAAATGCATATAAATGTCATTGTCAAAAATATTTGTATGCCACTGTCAAAAATATTTGTACGTCATTATGAAGATTATGAAAATAAAAAAAGTCAACAACGCAAAAGAATATACGTAAAAAGAATACAAAAGGAATTTGCGAAAAAATGACGAATATAAAGAAAAAGAAAGTAGAAAAGGAAAATTTCAGGATATTGAATATAAAGAAAATATAATTGGATTCGTGTATTCTATTCTATCCCGGTATTTAAAATTTAATCTTAATTTTATTATAGCTCCGGTGGCTCAATGGTTAGAGCAACGCTTCATGTTATGAGTGCCCTCGGGGCTCTGGGTTCGAATCCAACTAAGGCATGGATGTGTGTGAATGTGAAACCGCTCTGTAATTGCGATTTAATCCTGTTGAGGGGTTTAAAAAAAATGTAGATTAGACTATATTAGACTAAATTTATTATTAGAAATAAACTGTCAAAATTCGCTAATCCAAAAATAAGGATTAACTTAATCTTTTTTGTGAGTCGGGCTGTAAATGGCGGGAGGTATTGTGTTGGCCATACCAGATTTTTTTAAAAAAAGGCGTTGGTTTGGAAAAGCCCTTTGCAGAATTTTCATGTCGAACAGAAATGTCATATTGATCCAGACTACACAAACACAGAAATGGTATTTCTTTTATCATTCGTTGTTGATATTTTCAGACAAGGCAATCATTAATCCACTCGTTAATTCACTACCTTCTGTACACATGTGTAACATGTGTACACACTTCTCAAATTATTAACCACCGACACATAATCACCATCCTGCTTCTTGTATCACGTCGACGCTGCAGGTCTCCTGCTATAACTCTCTATGAAGTATATTTATCGCAGGATAGCCCTGGTGTTGGTGTGTATCCTCACGGAACCGAAGCTGAGGCCGGGCGTTTAGCGGACACCACGCGTGGAATTAAAGATTTATGTGGTGCAGATTCGTTAGGTGTTAGCCGAGCGGAGAGAAAAGCAGAAGCGCACCTGGAGTCCGGAGTCTGGATCAGGACGCCTACGGGAGTGTAGGATATCGGAGGGTGATTTATTACATGCATAGCAGGATGATAATGAATTAGAGCAGCGGAGGAAGTGTTACTGAATAAATTATTAATATAAATGTAGAACAGTACGCTGAACGAAATGAAAAAGGTTATTAAGGAAAATGGTGTTAAGTCTAAATAGATATTTGAAACTCCAAGAAAGAAGGAATCAATGGGCAATTCTAGAAAATATGTGACATTACATCAGCGTTTCTTAACCTTTTCAAGGCGCGACCCAAACTTATCTATTGTATTTTGGTTTCGCGACCCACTAGAAAATTATTTAAAAAATAAAAATCTGACGTGGCCAACACCAAACCTCCCGCTATTTCATTTTTATTAATTTAAATATGCAGGGTGTAAATAAAATAAGTACATTAAATTTAACCAGTAATATAACTCGTCGATAGCAACAATATTTCTTGATAACTTTTTCTCGAAATCCCGCAAATTGACGAGTCGTTCCAAGTATTTTTCTAATAATTGAATGCAGTAGCAATAGCTCTGAAAATTTTGTTTTAGCAATTGACAGTCCTGTCAGTTGTTGCAATTAAATATTGACATTAGTAATAAACTTGTTTATAAGGTAAAATTCTGTCAAAATGCTTACGTTTACAAATAGTGAGTACACAGACATTGTAATTACTTACCTATGGTTTATTTACTTATTCGTATCTTTACTACATTTTAATTTGTGGTCGATATAAAGACAGTGTTATAGAGTTGCCAACGCATTTAGACGGAGCGTTTCCAAATAATACTGTTCCTAATATTCGCACAATTGTTAATCTTGTATATCTTTATTACAATACGGAGTGTCACACATGACAATTTTTAAAAAAGCAACAGTTGTATCCATATCGTGTGCAAAAAGTTCATTGTTTTCAGCACATAACAGACTTTGGGAATGGCTCGTAATGTTCATTAATGAGACTGAATTTACTTGAGAAGGTGTATTTATTATGCACAATACACATCTCGACAGACGAAAATGCTGTAAAAATTTTCATTTAAAAATTTTTGGGCGGGAGCAATAAATGGATGACTAATTATTGGTACTCATATAGCTCATTTAAATGCACAAAAGTTTGTACTTACATTTTTTGAATAACGTATTTAAACTATTATGATTTGTCGACGATAAATAATCATCTCATAACCTAATAACTATGCTTTTGCTTTGCTCTTCCTTGTCTTCCTCTATTCACAGGTGATTAAAAGCCTGGTTTAAAACACAACTATATAATTTTATTTTAAAAATTGTACTATTACGAATTAATAAATAATAAATGTTATTTTTTCGACATTAATGTTATTATAAAAATTAAAGATTATTAAATTTTCTACATATTTGCATTAATACAAATACAAACAAACAATACTTCTTGGCAGTTATTCAAATGTATGTAACTGACAGATAAATGTCACTGTCAAAGAACTAATTATTTCAAATTAATAATAGTAACCTTTTAAAAAGAAAAATGTAAATACAACAATAGGAAATGAAATCAATACAGTTTCCAGCATATATAAATATGTAGGTATGTATTTAGATTAATAAAAATTAACGATTCACCAAAAATTTTAAGCTAATTCTCATTTTTGGATTAGTGAATTTTATTTTATCCAGGTAAAATTTAATCTTCATTTTATTATCAAAAATATAGTTACTTGGATTAGATTAGACTATATTTTAAGAAATAGACTGCCGAATTTAAAGTAAAATTCGCTAATTCAAAAATAAGTAATTAAATAAATCATCACGGCTTATTACCAATCTGCTTTGTACACAGATATCGGTAATGATGAAATATTTGCACCGTATGGGCGCTTATCAGGCGTCACCTCACGGGCACTCATTGCTGGCGTGGAGAGTGCACCACAGGGGTCAATTTTGTGCTATTTAAAATTGGAAATATTTGGCGTTGGTCGGGATTAAACCCGGTTCTTCAGATTCGCGACCAGACACTCAGGCACGCGGCTACGAGACCCCATGGGGTCTCAAAAATAAAGATTAGCTTAATCTTTTTTGTGACTCGAGCGGTACATGGCGGGAGGTATTGTATTGGCCACACCAGATTTTTTTATTAGAAATGTATTTTAGGAGCATTTCGGCGTCTATGACCTCTAATACTCCGGTAGAATAATTTTACAATTTTTATTTTATTTCATTTTTACCTTCCGTCACCTTTAGGTAAGGAAGGTATTGTCTTTGGTCAAAAAATTCGGTGGTGAGTTTTTGATGAATAAGCACGTTTTAGGGTCCCTAGAATACGATTTTACTATTTTTACGATGATGTCTGTATGTGTGTGTGTGTGTGTGTGTGTGTGTGTGTGTGTGTGTGTGTGTGTGTGTGTGTGTGTGTGTGTGTGTGTGTGTGTGTGTGTATGTATGTGTATGTGTGTGTGTGTGTGTGTATGTATGTGTATGTATGTGTGTGTGTGTGTGTGTGTGTGTGTGTGTGTGTGTGTGTGTGTGTCTGTGTGTGACAAAATTTTCTAATGCGATAACTCAAATACTACAATTCCAAAAATTATAATTCTTTCGTATTCCTCTTCGTTACAGCCATGTGAAGAGCTGATTAGATTTTGGTTATAATTGGTCAACCGGAAGTACCCTCATTTGAAGATTTTAACAGTTTTTCTTGAAAAAACGATGTTAAATATAATTTTTTCACATTTAATGTTATTATAAATATTAAAGAATTATTTATTCTCTATACAATTTGAATGCATTTTATAGTTCATATTTAATGGACATAGAGTTAAAAAATTATAAAGACATTAAATATCATGTATATTAGTCAGCTTTGCTATAACTATGGAAACAGCTGCTACATTAAGAAAATAGAAAATTCTGATTGAAAGGTGTCAGTGTCAAGTGCAGTTGACAGAATGTTTATGTTATAATTTTACTGAAAATATAGGATCTTTTGTTAGAAACTTTCTGTTTGGAATTTGTTTAAAATACATACAACTGCCTTAAGGAAATATAATCTTTTTCAAGCAACTTTCTGTATGACATTTATACAAAACTGACGGAAGGTAATGTGCTGGCCACATCAGGTTTTTAAACTTCAGCACAATATCTTTAATATTATCGGTCATATTCTTCAAATAACCAATAATGTAATAATATTATAAAAGGAATAAATAAATAACCTATTCAATAATCCAACTAATTGTATTAACAGTCAGTGACAGTAAAACATTCATCCCAACCGTTCATCTAAGATTAAAAACTCAACAAGCACAACCTCTTGAGGTGATTAAGAATCGTGAACGGGGGTGGAACTCTTCTCACTTTATCTCATTTCTGTTCCGACAAAAAGAACGATTAAAATTAGTGAGGCAACTGTGGTGAGCTAAGACGAATTGAGATATCATGTAAAAAGAACGCGACTATAATTTGTCTAAATCATACGCTTCTTATAAGCTCTCAAAATTTGTCTGAAAAGAGTTGTCATACAGCATTACATATGAACACAAACAGAAATGGAAATATGTAGGAACAAATGAATTTCTAAATAACATTTTTAATTATATTTATTCATGTTAGTACAAACAGAAACAAATAATTAATTTTATAAAAATTAACCACACATCTATTGTGTGACAAAATGTAATGGCATTATTGTTTGGAGTTGAATTGTTATGGTGGAGAGGCGGTCTGCGGTAACTCTAATGTAATTGTAAACTCTACCCAGACACTGCCCTGTTGAGCAGTTAGTTTGTAAGCAAATCTGCCACACATCCACACTGGAAACTTGTTTTGTAATTAAGCTATTCCATAAACAATTAATTGAATATTGTCACAATTATGAAATATTTTAAAAATGAATGTGTAGATACAAATTTGTCATGCAAGTACATATTATATAAACACATTAATATTTTTTATGTGTATCAAATAATTTAATTCTAGCCCCGTTTTCAGCACTTGTAAAATAAATCTGTAAAATCTAGATACATAGTAATACTTCTATTGAGGATATATACATTTTCACTTTGCTTCATTTTTAAATTAATACATTCAAAAAACGATGTTCGACTGTGTTAGGGATGGAATTAATAAAGTTTCGGACTAGCAGTCAATATTACAATTTCATTCACGCCGACGTTTCGACTATACAATAGTCTTCTTCAGGGCTCTACAATATATATATATATATATATATATATATATATATATATATATATATATATATATATATATATATATATTGTAGAGCCCTGAAGAAGACTATTGTATAGTCGAAACGTCGGCGTGAATGAAATTGTAATATTGACTGCTAGTCCGAAACTTTATTAATTCCATCCCTAACACAGTCGAACATCGTTTTTTGAATGTATTAATTTAAAAATGAAGCAAAGTGAAAATGTATATATCCTCAATAGAAGTATTACTATGTATCTAGATTTTACAGATTTATTTTACAAGTGCTGAAAACGGGGCTAGAATTAAATTATTTGATACACATAAAAAATATTAATGTGTTTATATAATATGTACTTGCATGACAAATTTGTATCTACACATTCATTTTTAAAATATTTCATAATTGTGACAATATTCAATTAATTGTTTATGGAATAGCTTAATTACAAAACAAGTTTCCAGTGTGGATGTGTGGCAGATTTGCTTACAAACTAACTGCTCAACAGGGCAGTGTCTGGTTAGAGTTTACAATTACATTAGAGTTACCGCAGACCGCCTCTCCACCATAACAATTCAACTCCAAACAATAATGCCATTACATTTTGTCACACAATAGATGTGTGGTTAATTTTTATAAAATTAATTATTTGTTTCTGTTTGTACTAACATGAATAAATATAATTAAAAATGTTATTTAGAAATTCATTTGTTCCTACATATTTCCATTTCTGTTTGTGTTCATATGTAATGCTGTATGACAACTCTTTTCAGACAAATTTTGAGAGCTTATAAGAAGCGTATGATTTAGACAAATTATAGTCGCGTTCTTTTTACATGATATCTCAATTCGTCTTAGCTCACCACAGTTGCCTCACTAATTTTAATCGTTCTTTTTGTCGGAACAGAAATGAGATAAAGTGAGAAGAGTTCCACCCCCGTTCACGATTCTTAATCACCTCAAGAGGTTGTGCTTGTTGAGTTTTTAATCTTAGATGAACGGTTGGGATGAATGTTTTACTGTCACTGACTGTTAATACAATTAGTTGGATTATTGAATAGGTTATTTATTTATTCCTTTTATAATATTATTACATTATTGGTTATTTGAAGAATATGACCGATAATATTAAAGATATTGTGCTGAAGTTTAAAAACCTGATGTGGCCAGCACATTACCTTCCGTCAGTTTTGTATAAATGTCATACAGAAAGTTGCTTGAAAAAGATTATATTTCCTTAAGGCAGTTGTATGTATTTTAAACAAATTCCAAACAGAAAGTTTCTAACAAAAGATCCTATATTTTCAGTAAAATTATAACATAAACATTCTGTCAACTGCACTTGACACTGACACCTTTCAATCAGAATTTTCTATTTTCTTAATGTAGCAGCTGTTTCCATAGTTATAGCAAAGCTGACTAATATACATGATATTTAATGTCTTTATAATTTTTTAACTCTATGTCCATTAAATATGAACTATAAAATGCATTCAAATTGTATAGAGAATAAATAATTCTTTAATATTTATAATAACATTAAATGTGAAAAAATTATATTTAACATCGTTTTTTCAAGAAAAACTGTTAAAATCTTCAAATGAGGGTACTTCCGGTTGACCAATTATAACCAAAATCTAATCAGCTCTTCACATGGCTGTAACGAAGAGGAATACGAAAGAATTATAATTTTTGGAATTGTAGTATTTGAGTTATCGCATTAGAAAATTTTGTCACACACAGACACACACACACACACACACACACACACACACACACACACACACACACACACATACATACACATACATACACACACACACACACATACACATACATACACACACACACACACACACACACACACACACACACACACACACACACACACACACACACACACACACACACACACACACACACACACACACACACACACACACACACACACACACACACACACACACACATACAGACATCATCGTAAAAATAGTAAAATCGTATTCTAGGGATCCTAAAACGTGCTTATTCATCAAAAACTCACCACCGAATTTTTTGACCAAAGACAATACCTTCCTTACCTAAAGGTGACGGAAGGTAAAAATGAAATAAAATAAAAATTGTAAAATTATTCTACCGGAGTATTAGAGGTCATAGACGCCGAAATGCTCCTAAAATACATTTCTAATAAAAAAATCTGGTGTGGCCAATACAATACCTCCCGCCATGTACCGCTCGAGTCACAAAAAAGATTAAGCTAATCTTTATTTTTGAGACCCCATGGGGTCTCGTAGCCGCGTGCCTGAGTGTCTGGTCGCGAATCTGAAGAACCGGGTTTAATCCCGACCAACGCCAAATATTTCCAATTTTAAATAGCACAAAATTGACCCCTGTGGTGCACTCTCCACGCCAGCAATGAGTGCCCGTGAGGTGACGCCTGATAAGCGCCCATACGGTGCAAATATTTCATCATTACCGATATCTGTGTACAAAGCAGATTGGTAATAAGCCGTGATGATTTATTTAATTACTTATTTTTGAATTAGCGAATGTTACTTTAATTTCGGCAGTCTATTTCTTAAAATATAGTCTAATCTAATCCAAGTAACTATATTTTTGATAATAAAATGAAGATTAAATTTTACCTGGATAAAATAAAATTCACTAATCCAAAAATGAGAATTAGCTTAAAATTTTTGGTGAATCGTTAATTTTTATTAATCTAAATACATACCTACATATTTATATATGCTGGAAACTGTATTGATTTCATTTCCTATTGTTGTATTTACATTTTTCTTTTTAAAAGGTTACTATTATTAATTTGAAATAATTAGTTCTTTGACAGTGACATTTATCTGTCAGTTACATACATTTGAATAACTGCCAAGAAGTATTGTTTGTTTGTATTTGTATTAATGCAAATATGTAGAAAATTTAATAATCTTTAATTTTTATAATAACATTAATGTCGAAAAAATAACATTTATTATTTATTAATTCGTAATAGTACAATTTTTAAAATAAAATTATATAGTTGTGTTTTAAACCAGGCTTTTAATCACCTGTGAATAGAGGAAGACAAGGAAGAGCAAAGCAAAAGCATAGTTATTAGGTTATGAGATGATTATTTATCGTCGACAAACCATAATAGTTTAAATACGTTATTCAAAAAATGTAAGTACAAACTTTTGTGCATTTAAATGAGCTATATGAGTACCAATAATTAGTCATCCATTTATTGCTCCCGCCCAAAAATTTTTAAATGAAAATTTTTACAGCATTTTCGTCTGTCGAGATGTGTATTGTGCATAATAAATACACCTTCTCAAGTAAATTCAGTCTCATTAATGAACATTACGAGCCATTCCCAAAGTCTGTTATGTGCTGAAAACAATGAACTTTTTGCACACGATATGGATACAACTGTTGCTTTTTTAAAAATTGTCATGTGTGACACTCCGTATTGTAATAAAGATATACAAGATTAACAATTGTGCGAATATTAGGAACAGTATTATTTGGAAACGCTTGTAAAATAAATCTGTAAAATCTAGATACATAGTAATACTTCTATTGAGGATATATACATTTTCACTTTGCTTCATTTTTAAATTAATACATTCAAAAAACGATGTTCGACTGTGTTAGGGATGGAATTAATAAAGTTTCGGACTAGCAGTCAATATTACAATTTCATTCACGCCGACGTTTCGACTATACAATAGTCTTCTTCAGGGCTCTACAATATATATATATATATATATATATATATATATATATATATATATATATATATATATATATATATATATATATGTATACAGAGTGAAATAGTACATGAGAACACAAATCAATTACAAAATTCTAGATTACAAAAAACTATAATATGAAACTTATAGAATGGTCGTTGAAGGAAAAAGTACACGTGTGGATAAGCGTAGATAAAAAACGGACATTTAAAAATATAAATAAATAGTTAAAAATCACAGATCACAGAGTGAAAATCGTCAATTAATAGAAAACTTCTCCTGGATGACTAAAATAAACTTTGCTGAATACAATTTTTTTTTTAATGGTAACCGTAAAGATGTTTTTTACACAAATATAAGGACTAATCTGGAAGATTTTAGATTAATTAAATCAGGACTAATAGATGATCCTGACGTGTGAAGAAAAACCCTTAGATGGTAGATGACTTGTGTGCTTCAGTGTAATATTTAATGTTGTGTTGATTTTATTTTTATATTTTGTTTATTTTTAATGTTAATTAAATTTTTGTATATTAGGCTAAGATGTTCTATGTCGGTTTGAGAGTTAATGTTATTTTTATCTTGTTTTATGAAACTTTTAGTGTGTTCTACTAGAGCGCATTTTATATTTCTATTATTATTGTTTGAATTTCTTTTATGTTCATCTAGGCGTAATTTAAATTAATAGATTATTATTCATTTGGAGACTTGAGTATGTTTCGTACTTCATTCATTGAATAATCAAAGATGAAAGCTTAATTTGTCACAATATTTTAATTTTTAAATATTTGTTTCTGGTCCGCTCGCGAAAAAAATATTTGTATATCTTTAAGATCGAAAGAGTAAAGAGTTCAGTAAGCGAAAAACAAAAATAGACACAAACGCGTTGTGGATTTAGCTAAACTTACAAAGACCGAAATTTATTAGTTATTTAGAATTTTAAATACCGTAATAGTAGCACCTGTGGTGCACTCTACTCACCAGGAATGAGTGCCTGTGTGGTGATACCTGTTAAACGCTCGCCCGGTACGAATATGTCATCATCTTTACCGATATCTGAGTACAAAACAGATTGACATTGATCATTAATTTTTAAAAAAACAAACCGTGACCAAATCTAGAGCACAAAACTCACTCCCTAATCAATACCTATGTATTTGTTAGTTTTCTAAATAAACTAATCTGCGTCCACGCCATCGCCTATACTATAATATTCCTGGGATTATTATTATAAAGTGTCGGCATAGAATAAACAATAATTATAACTACATTTTATTTAAAATAAACTAATATATCATTGCAGTTTTAACAAATATGTCATAAAATGAATTTTTTTTATAATAAACATGTACTCGTTGTATAATTAATTGTGATATAATGCGGAAAGCAATGAACGTATTAATAAAATTTGTTCTATTCCAAATTTACATAGAACCATGACTGAATAAAATGCAAATTTAATACGTCATAATTTCTGCAATAATTAATTTATGTTTGTTATAAAATATATAGGAACACAAAACAACGTATTTACTTTTTGGAAATTATTTTGCAATGCAAACTGAATAAAACTAGAGTAGTAGCATCAAAAATGGATATTTGTATCATGTGTCAATAGATTTGTATTTTAAACAAACATATATTGACATATTTATTTTATTCCCGACAAAAACATAGAATTAATAAATTACAATGAAATTTGATAATCGTAGAGCAAATATTTGAATAACATTTCCGCAGCATGATATTATGCATGGCCTGGTTTTCTAGGAGAATCTATACGAAGAAGATAAATAGTAGTGATACGTAAATTTGAGGTTGAATTTGCGTCTGAACTAAATTTCAAATATGAAAACAGATCCTTTTACCGAATAAACTTCAGTGAATCCACAGAATTTAAATTTTCACAAGGTAGGAAGATCCCTGCAAAAATATTTACGTCTACCTTTCAATATTCTGGTAAAATATTTGGATTGCTGATAGATTTCGTTTAAATAATAGAAAAGGATAACGTTTCATATACTCCCATGTGTATAT
Organism: Harpalus rubripes; assembly: GCA_963082715.1. Taxonomy (NCBI): domain Eukaryota; kingdom Metazoa; phylum Arthropoda; class Insecta; order Coleoptera; family Carabidae; genus Harpalus; species Harpalus rubripes. The sequence continues at coordinate 61,549,866 of OY720456.1, forward strand.
TACAAAGTAAGATTATACTTATTAGGTATTCTTTTGTAAATAATAGGTGTAACATTCGTCATGATTTTATTCTGTGCGATTTATAAGATTTATGGAGTTAATATGAAAGTTTGCGTTACTAACAAATGTAATACATTGTGCTTTATAGATTTTTGTATAAAAAAGATAATTTATAATCCAAATACGAGCCTTGCGCGAAAAGAAATGGCCTGCAACCTTTTTCTTAACTTACAAGGCAACTATAAATTTATTAACGTTAATAAATCATTTCATTTACGCAATAAATTAATTCTAATAACACAAAAGTAAATTTACGAATAATAATTAAATAGGCGTAAACAATAAAATAAAAAATAAATACACATACGTATTGGACCAAGGAGTTGTGTGCCGAAGGTTATTTTTTCAAAATTATAATTTATTATATACAGGTTGATTGCGGAAGGGCAATGACTGTATTAAATTCACTGTAGTTTTAACAATTAAATTATTTTTCCAAAAAAAATCATGGCTCACTAGATAATAACGAAAAACGGATTATTGTTATTTTCTTCTTATTCAAATTATTTGCAAACTATCAGTTATTGAGAAAAATGTTTCAAATAAAAATGTCACAATATAATAGTGTTTATCCAGGGGTGTACAAAAATAATTTTTCTATTGGTATAATTTCAAGATAACACAACTTAAATTCGTTTCTGATACCTACTTATAGTGTCGTAAAAAAACACCCTGTATATTTAATGTTGTTAATTATCTGCTAGAACTACAGGGTGTTTATTATACTTGTTTGTTATCTATAAATGCATTGTATATAATAAATTTTAGTTCTGAAAATTGATTTTCTACACAAGGGTGCTTTGGTCTAATACATGTGCGACTGGGCTCGTATATATATATATATATATATATATATATATATATATATATATATATATATATATATATATATATATATATGTATGTATATTAAAAATAACTTCAATAACCTAACCTGACGCACAAAAGTCGCTGGGATAACTCTTGCGTTAGATTAGGTACCATTGTGTTTTATCTGTGAACCACTCCTTCGCTAAAATCGTGTAATACATAATAGCAAAGAGAGAGAGAGAGAGAGAGAGAGAGAGAGAGAGTGAGGAGATTTAAATAAATAAAATTCACAATAATATTAATTTCACTGTAGAAGTAGAAAAAAAATAAACAAAATAATTACTTACTTTTAACAATAAAACATGATAACAATAAACATAAATTTAAAATATTTGGGAAGCCAACTTAAACAGATACAATAATCCAAAAATATTCTTATCATCCAAAAACACAAACACTATCAGCATGTCATGATACACAGATTATTCAAAATTCCATTAAGTAAAGAACATTTTGAAACAGAAGTAAAAATAATCGAAAACATAGCTAAAAATAATGGTTATGATATAAATATTATAGACTATATAATTCAAAAAACAAAATCGGAAACATATTCAAAATACATTTACAATCAAAATGAACAAAAAGATAACATATTTATAAAATTATAATACATATTTATAAAATTATAATACATAGGTACAATATCCAAAAAAATAGCAAACGTTATAAAAAATACTAATGGTAACAATAAAATTCATTTAAAACATATAATAATTTAGGAAAACATACAAGAAATGTTAAAGAAAACATGAATATTTTAACAAAATCAGGTGTATATAAATTAAATTGCGAAAAATGTAATGCTGTGTACGGGTCAATCAGGAGGAAATTTCAATACAAGGGTAAATGAACACAAAAAATTATATTTAAACAAAAAGTTTGACACAACATTTTTAATCATTTAATAGAAGAAAATCATACCAGCAATTTTTAATCCCGAAATATTACATACAGAAAATAAAGGACCAAGATAAGATTTTCTAGAAGCTATAGAAATTGGTAAAGCTATTAAGAATAAAGAAAATATTTTAAATGAACAGAAAACCTTAATAATTCACCATTAATGAAGTTTCTAGAAACATTATAAAAATTTGTGTAATAATTTATTAATTTATATTTATATAATTGCAACTTTGTAATTTTATAAAATAATTTAAAACAAATCAAAAAAAATTATGTTAGAAAACATTTATTGACATATTGTCATCTCATTTATGTATACATATATATATATATATATATATTGAATTTTCTTTTTAAAATTGTGAAGAAACCAAAAACATAATAAAAACATTTTTGTATGCAATTTTTAATTCTGAACAATTTTGTACTCTACAGTTTTTGCCGTAAAATGAAAAGGAGAGCAGGAAATTGCAAAAAACTAAAATCCCATGTTAAATCCCTGTTCACCCCTAACCGCCACCACCCTGTATATATATATATATATATATATATATATATATATATATATATATATATATATATATATATATATATATATATATAAATGTAATACGATAAGAAAGATCTAATGATGCTAATGTTCACTAGTTATACAATAAAATATTACTAAAAACTAAGTATTTCAATA
>OY720456.1:61557389-61692389 GCA_963082715.1 Harpalus rubripes
TATTTATTATTTTACGTTAAGGAAGATCTGATGATGCTAATGTTGTAGCGCAACTGGTAATAAAAATAAAATAATTGTGAAACTTAAAACCACGTAATTTCAATAATTAAAATAGTATGTTAAGTATTAAGAACGGTAAGGACACTTTACTGATCAAAGACAATGTTTGGGGACTGAGCGAAGCGAAGGTCCCAATTTTGTCTGAGATCGGTAATTCCTTAACGTTCGTAAAATTAGGTGTCATTAATGAAGTAAGCTTTGATTTTTGTTTTTATTTATTTATTTACCGTGTCGCCTCCTGAACGGTAAGTGAAGCATATCACTTATCGACGTGAGTCACATCACTTATCATTCAGTAATTTGTAAATAAGACCTACTGTCTTGGAACACTATCTGTAAACATAAAAAATAATCCGATCGTACAAAAATAAATAAAAAAAATCTGATGTGGCCAACACATAACCTCTCGCCAGATACTTTACCTGGTTGTACGCATAAAACGAAAAATATATTTAAATACAAATACATATATTCATGTCTCACTATAAAATAATTATTTTAATACAAATTATGTACAATACATACATTTTCTTTATATTCAATATCCCGAATATTTTTTCTACTTCTTTTCTTTTTCTTTTATTCGTCATTTTTTCGCAAATTCATTTTATATTCTTTTTTAGGTATATTCTTTTGCGTTGTTAACTTTTTATTTATTTTCATAATCTCCATAATGATGTACAAATATTTTTGACAGTGGCATACAAATATTTTTGACAGTGACATTTATGCGTGAATTACAAACATTTGAATTTCTTGCCTTGAAGTAGTTTGATCTAAGAATTTTTACATCAAATTATTTTATATGCCTTTCTTTATATCTAAATAATATATAAGATATAATAATGAATTTATATTTATCAAATAAAGAATTTAACGTTCTTTAATATAAGTATTTACATAAATTTTCGATAAATAATATTTAGATGATTTTTTTCTTGTAACTACTACTTCCGGTTGTCCAATTGTTACCAAAACTGACTCGACTCTTCTCATTATTGTTAGATTGAGGAATCCGTAGTTAAAAATGTCTTAAGTGTTATAGTATTTGAGATATAGTGAATTCAACATCCACACACACACACGCACACACACACACACACACACACACACACACACACACACACACACACACATCCACACACACATACGGACATCATCGTAAAAATGTTATAATCGGATTCTAGGGACCTTAAAACGTGCTTATTCATTAAAATCTGGATATGCAATTTTTAGCATGAATACAATACTTCTCTTAGCGAGAGGTAAAAATCGAAATAAAACAAATACAAAAACACAATAATATTTAAAATAATAAATAAAATAAATAAGTTTGTGTTATATATCGAAAATTGCATTTCGTACGCCCCTGATTAGGTAATAAAAATAACTTTATTTGGATCATTTTCTTGTTTACGAATAGTTTAGAAGTTATTTGAAGTAAAATTAGATTTCTTCACTATTTAGTGCCTATGGAAAACAAAAGCAAATCTGAGTTTGACCCCCTTACGCACACAAAAAGTTTTATGCAAGTGACGTATTTCTTAGAGTTAAGAAATCCCAATGGTGCAGTTCTAAATGGGACTTACTATGTACATACAATTTTAATTAAATTCAGTACAATTAGATGTTTACTTAATGCATTACTTGTTTATGTACATACAAATGTTTCATATAGTTTTACAGGTAAAAATAATATCTTTTTTGAGCTGTTATGGAGCTTACTGTATTTATTCTTGCAATTCTAACGGTGAATAAAGTTTGTGTTTAAGTTCGAATAAGTTGTAAATCGCATATGGGTGGAAATTACACAGTGATTGTGATACGACTATTTACACTTCTAACAAGATTCATCTTCTTCTCCCCTTCAAACAATTAATTTACTAATTAAATTCAATTTGCTAAGAAGCTCATACTCACTCATACTACATTAAACTAATTGCATACAAACCAGCTACTATGCAAAAATATGCAATATTGTTTTTCTTTTCGCATGAAGAAATAAAAGATAATTAGTGTTTCACGAGAGTCTTGCATTTTTTTTTTGTCTTGCTTTTGCAGAAAATGCCAGACGAGAACACGACAAGAGAAATGCAAGAATAGCAGGATTTTTTAATATTTTCTTGCACTGATTAATTGTCTAAATATTACATACTAGGATTTTTTACATTGGTAACGTTAGAAGATTTGAATTTTAAATGACATAGATTTATAAACATAATCTGAATAAACCAACAAACATTTTTATTAGTTTTACTAATTTTGTTAATTAATGTGTTAAACACTCAAAAATTGACAGTATACAGATCAGTGCTGCAACTAGTAACAATAAAAGTCCCTACTTTTTACATGCCTAGTGCAGTAAGAAAATGTTCCCGGGCGATTTAGAAAGGTATGCAAAACTAGTCATAACGGATGGAGGACTAAAATACTTATTTGTATACCTAGGCACTAAAGTATATATTTTTATTACGAATATGGAATTTATTCAACTAGGTGATAGCCGAGGAGAATGAACTGTATGAGTAATAAAAAAAAATACTTAAGTACTCAAGTATACATTAGATTTTTTCCCAAAATCGTTAAATTATTAATTAAAAAATCTGATGTGGCCAGCACATTACCTTCCGTCAGTTCTATGTATTTTAAAGTTCCTTATTGCTAAAGATTATATTTCTTGTACTTTACCTTCCGGCAGTTGCATATATTTTATGCAAATTCCATACAATTTATAGCAAAAGATCCTATATATCCAGTAAAATTATAAGACAAACACACTATGTCAATTTCACTTGACACTGACATCTTTCAATCAAAATTTTCTTAATATAGTAGCTGTTTCCACAGCTATGGCTACTTTATGAAATTTAATTTCTTTATAATTTATTAACTCTATATCCATTTAATATTAAGTATAAAATGCAGTCAAATCGTATAGAAAATAAAATATTCTTTAATATTTATAATAACATTCAATGCGAAAAAATGATATTGAACATAGTTTTTTCAAGAAAAACTGTTAACATCTTCAAATGAGGGTACTTCCGGTTGTCCAACTCTAACCAAAATCTAATCAGCTCTTCACATGGATGTAACGAAGAGAAATACGAAAGAATTATAATTTTTAGAATTGTAGTATTAGAGTTATCGCAGACGAAAATTTTGTTACACACACACACACACACACACACACACACACACACATATACACACACACACATACATACATACATACACACACACACACACACACACACACACACACACACACACACACACACACACACACACACACACGCACACACATACAGACATCATCGTAAAAATAGTAAAATCATATTCTAGGTACCCTAAAACGTGCTTATTCATCAAAAACTCACCACCGAATTTTTTGACCAAAGACAATACCTTCCTTACCTAAAGGTGACGGAAGGTAAAAACATGAATAAATAAGTAATTGCTTAGGCTTCCACAGTCTGAGTCATGAGAAAAATTCGTTTTCCGGGAATGGATTGTGTCATATTTTGAGTTAGAGCTCAACGTTTCGCCCGCAGTCGTATGGGGCATCTTCAGGAGCAAGGGGGATAGTACTGCCTTAAACAAGGTTACCCGACGTGTGAACTACGCTAGAGGCCGAGTTTAAGCAACAAGAGGGGGAGACTCAGTTTACAAGGTTACCCGACGTGTAAACCACGCTAGAGGCCAAATAAACCAAGTGACGAAAAGAAGGCCGAGAAGACAGTTATATACTAATCTAAAGATACGGTGGATGAGCAAAGCTAATGAGGACCAATGGGAATCGAGTTCGTAATGGTAGATTGGGCGTGTCGTGTTCCGAGAATCACCGGTTTCCACATATGGCTCAAGAAATAGCCATTATCCCGATTGATGTTATTAGGATGCTTCCATATTTCTAAAGTTTCCCTGTATTTACGTCTGTAAAATTCAGGGACAGGAGCTAAAATGCGGGAATTTTCAAATAAGATGTTATGTCCTGTGTTGTGTTGATGTTCTGCGACCGCAGATGTTAACAATGGCAAGATATATTATTAAATTTTGCTTTCAATCCTACTGATTTTACAAAATTCATTGTATTAAACTAAATGTTATTAATCTACGATGTAAATATTAACTTTTATTTCTTTTTGTTAATTATCGTTAGTTATTGCTATATTTCTAATTTCAGTAAATACCAAATTATTATATTGATGTTATGTGAAAATATTTATAATTATTGCTCGTATCAGACCTAGCCATATCAGTAGCCGTATTCATTACACGGGCGCTTAAGCAACTAGATCGAATCCAATCTCCATGCTTTGTTAAAGAATGAATTTGTGAGAGAAATAGGTTTGGATAAGGCAGTAAAGAGTGGAGTATAATGGTATAAACGGCACCAGATAATGTAATTTAATGTTTATTGTGATTGCGTCGCGGGCAATAAGGGTTTTGTTAACAAGGTATCGCAGCGGAACGAAACTCTACCTTGTCTATACCATAATGGATACGGTATTGTGTATACCTCTCATTTTCTTCTAAGCTAAAATAAAATCATTGAAATATTTTGTAATGTTGCATTTTAAAATTGACAAATATTACATTGCTGTCATTTTTTGACAGTAGTGTGTAACCATGGAAGTGATGAATCATATGTTGCATTTTAAAATAAATTCTCTATACAAGGTGTTTCAGGACTAGTGTAACAAACTTTAACAGCTTATTCCTGAGGTCATTTTGAGCCAAAAATGTCATATGAACATAGGTCCTATTCCTTCTAGTTACCAAAATACAAGAGGTTGAAGTTCTATAAATAATACGAAATTTTTTAATTTTTGTAATCAAGGTACTTTCGGAAAACAAGAGTTATATTGAAAAGTCATACCTTATTTGTATTAATTAATTTATGTATTAATTAATTGTCTTAATTAAAAATTGTACTTTTGATTGTATTTTTGTTTCATAATGGATGGTTATAGTACTGCTGAATATGCAGATACGATTTTTATTTATGGATTATGTAATGGTAATGCCCGTTATGCGTCCAGAGAATACCAAGACACATATCCAAATAGACACCAACCTTCCCATTGCCTATTTGCGCGCATTTTTCACCGTCTACGTGAAACTGGATCAACAACTGTACGGGGAGGTGTACAAAATGATGGCATTGGTGTTAATAATAACGTTGAAGATGAAGAGAATGTATTTAATGCTGTTCTCGATAAGCCTGAAATCAGCACAAGACGCATCGCTGCTCAATTACACATGTCTCACAGCAGTGTTTGGCAGATATTAAACCGTGAGGAATTACATCCCTATCACGAATTCAAGGCGCGAATTTTGAGCACTTGCTGTAATTTTTTTAAAATTTGTTATCTTATTTCATATTGTGTTAACCTATTCCATGTATGGTTATGTTGTTCTGTGTATAGAATTTATTTATTTGTCTATTTAATAATTGTGTCATCGTATGTTTTGTTGTCCAAATCGTATTCGTTAATATTAATGAATAAAATTAATTAATACAGTGTGTTCAAAAAAAATCCTAACTCGGAGTAGGCCACGGTGTAGTATCTATAGGTGAGAGCACGAGATGCGTTGACATGGCTAAGTAACTGGGAAACAAAATGGTGCTAATGCGACCCGTTACCATTTGACAGAAAATGTTTTGCTACACGATGCACTACAGGATATGTATCAAATAAAGAGAAATACAGTCTTTTTAAGGTGCCAAAATGTACAATTTAGAGGCAGCCAGCTACACTATAATTACAGAAACAGGTGCTAAGATAAATTTCTGATTGAAAGGTGTCAATGTCAAGTGCATTTGTTTTGTTTTATAATTTTACTGGAAATATAGAAACGTTTCTGCATGGAATTTGTACAAAATACATACACAGAACTGATAAAAGGTAATGATTGAAAATATAGAATATTATGGGTTATATATGAATAATTTAATATTTTAAATATTTTGTGTAAAAACCGGGTCGCAACAAAACCTGACATCTAGCGGCACACTGTATGAACTAGCCCAGTTAGTTAGCCATTCTTCGTAATGCATTGGAATACGTCATGCACTCACCTATAGATACTACACCATGGAGTAGGCTATGAACAAAGAAACGTATGTTAATTTAAAAATTTACAACAAATTAATTTAAAAATATTTAATTAAATGTTAATTTGACATAAGATATTGTCAAAAATGTTATCTAAAGAAATCAAAACTTTTCTTCTGGAATCTTATTTTGGAAATGGAAACAAATTAGAAAACGACGAATGTCAATATAGTGTATCCTTCTTTATTGTATTTTCTCCTTAAAATTACATTTCAAGATCAATTTTGACATCTTGACTTTTGAATAAAATAATGATTAGACATACGTTTCTCTGTTCATAGCCTACTCCGAGTTAGGAATTTTATTGAACACACTGTACAAATAAGGTATGACTTTTCAATATAACTCTTATTTTCCGAAAGTACCTTGATTACAAAAATTAAAAAATTTCGTTTTATGTATAGATCTTCAACCTGTTGTATTTTGGTAACTAGAAGGAATAGGACCTATGTTCATATGACATTTTTGGCTCAAAATGACCTCAGGAATAAGCTGTTAAAGTTTGTTACACCAGTCCTGAAACACCCTGTATTTATTTATGTTTATAAATCTGACATCTTACTTATCCTAATGAAGGTATAAGTATATTCCAAAATTAAATGCTGTATGGCTAAGATTTAAAGAATATTTAACACCAAAAAGAAATTAATTTCAAATCTTTTCGGGAAATAAAGCCATCTGAAACCCTTTTTTAATTTAAACCTCAAAAGCAATAAAACTTCCGAACGCCACAATGCCACACCTCTTTGAATACGAAACCGCGTATTATATGCCGAGAACGAATAAAAAATACCGAAAAATAACACAAAAACCTCAGCCTTTACCAATATTACCGAATGTTCATCTGCCTGGCCCTTATTCAAAGTGGATGTATTTTTATTCAAAATCCATTATTGCAGAACGCACCCGGATGCCTACCAAGCGGCACATGTAGCTTTTTGTGAAAAGTTTGAATCCGGATAAGCGAAGCGCATCGTTGATTCAATGTCAGTAAAAGCGGTCGCTTCTTTCTCTATTGAAAGATAAACGCTTTGGACGTTTAAAGAGATTTTTAAAATGTTCTCGATAACGGTCAGTTAAATAAATCGCATGTAAAAATGAAAATCAAAAGTTCACATTGATTATTCCATGCAAATGATTAATAGTGGCATGAAGTAATTGTTATTACATAAAAGTGTCAAAATATTGTTGTTACACTCACAGTATTTTTGTGGGATTAGGTGGTTTTCATTTACGACAGTTTTTAATGAAATTTAAATATGTTATTTTTATGAGTTTTAACACATGTATGCAAATTTTTAAAAAGATTTACCGGCCGTGACCTGAGATATTTGAAACCAAAATAGAGCAAAAATACATTGGTAATATACGTATAACTAGTGTCTCGTAATAACTCAATGATACTTTTTCTATATATTGTATGGATAAATTTATAAAATTATCTATAATTTAAATCCCAGAGTCTACGCTTGAAACAAACAAAACGCAGTTATTCAAATGTAACTGACAGATAAATGGCACTATCAAAGAACTAATCATTTCAAAATAATATTAGTAACGTTTTAAAAAGAAAAAAGTAAATAGAACAATAGAAAATAAGGAATTCAATACAGTTTCCAGCATAAGTAAATATGTAGGTATGTATTTAGATTAATAAAAATTAACGATTCACAAAAATGTTTAAGCTAATCCTCATTTTTGAATTAGTGAATTCTATTCTATCCCGGTATTTAAAAATTAATCTTCATTTTATTATATCTCCGATGGCTCAATGTTTAGAGCAACGCCTCATAAGTCATCAGTGCGCTCAGGGCTCTGGTTTCGATTCCCACTAAGGCATGGATGTGTGTGAAAGTGAACCTACTGTGTAATTAGGATTTAATCCTGTTGAGGTGTTTAAAAAAAGGTAGTTACTTGAATTAGATTAGACTATATTTTAAGAAATGAACTGTAAAATTCGCTAATCTAAAAATAAGGATTAACTCAATCTTTTTTGTTACTGCTGTAAATGGTGGGAGATATTATATTGACCACACCAGATTTTTTTCACTTGACCCCCACGTCATAATTTGATGTTCGTATGAATCAAATGGTACTGATAGTGATGAAAACCTGATTACCAGCAGGTCTCAAACAGTTTTGTGTTCAAGACAATTACGTCATATAATACGTCATAAACTAGCCATGGTTACACATATAAAATACGACTGTATTGAACTTTTCATTTTCCAAAATAATATAACTATTATTAAAATTATATATTTTAACTTCATTGTACAGTACCGAGTTATGTACGTAATTATACACCTTTTGTTATTTATCATAATCACTATACTCTATATTCCTTTAAAAAATTGAGTATAACCACATTTTTTTCATCCATTTATTTAACTTGCGCTGTCTGTATGTCTGTCTGCCTATTTGTATATCTGTTCCAACTTTTTAGAAACCATTTTAACCGACTTTCTAACGGTCTACAGAGCTAAATTTGGTACGTAGTTGGAATAAAATTTTCTTCATTTTTACATGTGGCAAGTATAAAGTTGCAACTTGTTCTTTGCTGTTTCAATTTCGACCACGAACATTCAGAGCGTAATTTATCGTTTGAAATCCATGTGGTCGTAATCCAAAATTGTTCAAAATTTAACCTAAATTAGTAACTTATGTACTGAATCATTTTATTCTTAAACTACTACTCCATTTTACAATTATTTCTAAGATTATATTTACCTAAGAACATTGAAATTGACAAATACATTATGTCCATCTAAAATGTCAAACCTACATTTGAGACATTTCACGTATTTTTTGTCCAAAATGAAATTAATACTACTCAAATTTCGCGAAACTTAGCGTATACTGAGTGAGCCATAAGGGTAACTTCACTAATTTCGCCTGAATTTGGGTTTTGCAAAATGCAAAAATATTGAGTACCACTGCTGTCGAATGTCATATTCAAATTTCGTATAATTATTTTTCTCTAAATGCGTTAGTAAGACAAAGATGAAGCCATTAGACATACGTATCGAAGATAGAATGTTGGAAACTATAAGGAAGACAGAGATAAATATACAATTACTTGTTATTTTGTGGTTCAGAAAACAATGACGTGAGAGTCAACAATTACACTCTTCGGTAGACGAAAAATATGTGATTTTCTATAGAATTTTTGCACTTATTAACATAGTTATATATTTTTTTAAATATGCTTTTTTTATGTTCATAAGATATTTACAATAATTTAATTTTCTTAGTAACCCTAAACTATTGAAAATTTAGGATATCTATTTTTATGAAATATTTTACTAGGCAAAACTTTTGTATGAGACTGTCATGATAGAACCACCATACCTTAACGCAACTCCAACCTATATCAATATTTTATAATTTTGGAAATGGGTGGTTTAAAATCAACAAGAAACTTTCATTAACGAAAGTACCTTTTTGTGAAACATGATATTCTACACTATTAATATCAATTTCAAATGTCTTTTGTGATTTAAAATGTCTAGCACTAAAGCTCTTTAAGTTTTTAATGACAATCCTGCATTGGGTTTGTCATACTGTACAAGAATGACTCGTGACACGAAAACTTCTTCATGTAACTGCCAGACTTACGAGAATAACGTTACCGCTACTTCGACGTTTAGACTGGCGAAACGGATAACATCATGTTAAATTTCTATTATAAATACAAAAAATTATGAAGGAATTAAATATTATATATTAGCCAGCTATGCTACAACTCTGGAAACAGCTGCTATATTAAGAAAATTCTGATTGAAATGTGTCAATGTCAAGTGCAATGGGCGGTAGGTTTTTGTGTTATAATTTTACTGGAAATATAGGATCTTTTGCCTTAAGGTAATGTACAAAGTACAAGAAATGGAATCTTTTGCAAGGAACTTTCTGTATGACCTTCGAGCATATACTGACTAGAGGCCGCCTTATGGTGTTTGTTGTGATCGGAAGATATGCGGGAGGGGAGATTTGCGGGAAGCCGTGATGTATTGCGGGCTGCGTATTGTCTTAATATTTTCAAAAAGTATGACAAATTGCTTTTGAAATATATAAAACATCTTTATTTCCAATAAATTTTAGTCGATTTTCTCTCACGGCATTATTAGCACGAAACCTAAAATTTACACTTTGTTTATTATATTCTGTAAAAAAATCCCAATTACTTACACATGAAACGAAACTTTCGTATTTTTATTGTATTTTTCATTGAAATTTGGCGCCACACACTATAGCACCATATTGAAATATGAAATAAAGGGTTAGATTACAGTAAAATGACAAGTAGTGACCTAACCAAAACAAAAAGCTGCCCGCAATACACCATGATTACTAGCCCCGCAAATCCCCCCTTACGCATATCTTCCGATCACAACAAGCTATGCGTTGGCATAGGGACTTACTTCTCTAGTCAGTATATGCTCGAAGTCTATGACATTTATACAAAATACATAGAACTGACGGAAGGTAATGTGTAGACAATTTTATTTACTTTATTTTCAATAACTCGATATTTTGCTCCAAAGTTAATCCGAATTTAAATCAAGATATTTACGAAAATCAAAGAGATTGTCTTTTTACCTTCCGTCAACTTTAGGTAAGGGAGGTATTGTCTTTGGTCAAAAAATTCGGTGGTGAGTTTTTGATGAATAATCACGTTTTAGGGTCCCTAGAATACGATTTTACTATTTTTACGATGATGTCTGTATGTACGTGTGTGTGTGTGAGTGTGTGTGTGTATGTATGTATGTGTGTGTGTCTGTGTGTGACAAAATTTTCTAATGCGATAACTTTAATACCACATTTCCAAAAATTAAAATTCTTTCATACCTATTCCTCTTCGTTACATCCATGTGAAGAGCTGATTAGATTTTGATTATAATTGGTCAACCGGAAGTACCCTCATTTGAAGATTTTAACAGTTTTTCTTGAAAAAATAATATTAAATATCATTTTTTCACATTTAATGTTATTATAAGTATTAAAGAATATTTTATTCTCTATACGATTTGAATCCATTTTATACTTCATATTAAATGGATATGGAGTTAAAAAATTATAAAGAAATTAAATGTCATATATTAGCCAGCTATGCTATAACAGCTGCTATATTAAGAAAATTCTGATTGAAAGGTGTCAGTGTAAAGTGTAGTTGACAGTAGGTTTGTGTTATAATTTTACTGGAAATATAGGATCATTTGTTAGAAACTTTCTGTAACGAATTTGTATAAAATACATACAACTGCCTTAAGGTAATGTACAAGGATTAGAATCTTTTGCAAGGAACTTTTTATATGACATTTATACAAAATACATAGAACTGACGGAAGGTAATGTGTTGGCTACATTATATTTTTTTTTCACGTGGTTCACTAGATCATGCAAAATTAGTATGTGTCTTTGGAAATTTCAGTGAAGAAAATAAAATTTACTCCAGCTTGCCACCAATTATTTTCGGAATAAACACCTTGCCGACTGGCCTAATATAAAATTTACCAGTTTGCTTTATATTACAATATTATTCTCTTCTAACATATCTAGCTTCTCTCCCTCTACAATATTGATCATGGTAATTGGTAAGGGATCAGTCCATTCCTTTGGGCCGACCCTAATTGTGCTTAATTAATTAGTATTTGACGTCCCTTGGCTAAAGGTTCTCTTAGTGAAGCATTGCATTATGCCGGTCAGGGTTTGTGCTAGCTATATATATACGTTATGCTGTATATTTCGCCTATGCTCTGATTCTCTGTAAGGAAGTAGCAACGCGTCTTGTGGCGGTTCGTTACATGTTTGGGAATTTGAGACATGGGACGTTTGTTGAAAGCCCCCAGATTGCGGATTGTTTTAAGTCAATGTCAATTTGTTAATGTCAAAGAGTTTATAAATAGCCTAATGTGATTTCATTCTGTTCTGTTGTGGTTTTAAAAGGTAAATTTGGTCTCATTTAACATGTTTTGTAGATATATATATATATATATATATATATATATATATATATATATATATATATATATATATATATATATATATATGTATATACAGCGTGTCTCACAACTCGCGCCCCAGACGAAACTGACACTTGCCGACGACAATAGGTTGCCAACAAATAGAAGAAAATAATTTGCGGCTGCTTGCATAACGGAGTTACAAGACTTTTTAATCCACCAATCCCGGAAGAATATCTTGAGGTGTGATGATATTATTACAAAATAAAACTGGTTGCTAGGTTTTAAAAATACTACTAGTGAGTTACAAAATTTGTTTGACATACTGTAATTTTAACACTTTAGAGTTGACCTTTCATTGTCAACAAATTTAGGTTAGCGAAGGTGTTATCCGAGATCATCATTTATATTCACAAGATTGCTATCCGGAAAACGTTCCGAATAGACTCGTGCTGCCTCTCTGGCGTTACGTCCACATTCTCCGAAAATTATAATCATTTCTAAATAATCAGTGGCTGAATACATGGTAAGAATTTGCCTTTTTTATTCACCTTGTCAAATTTAATTTGACATTGATATTTTTGGAAAACTACAGTCGCCCTCACATTTTAAAGAAGATTTGATTTGTATAAAACCCTAGTAACGTAAAATTACGACAAAAAGATGTAGGTCTCTGATTGGTCAATTTTAAGACGTCTTTTCTCGAATATTTTTTAAGCTAGATTTTTTTTTCGAAATTACACATCCGAGTGCAGTCTCTCTCGTCTTTCCTCATTTGCTCTGGGGCGTGAGTTGTGAGACAGCCTGTATATATATATATATATATATATATATATATATATATATATATATATATATATATATACAGAGAATTTATTTTAAAATGCAACATATGGTTTATCATTTCTATGGTTACACACTACTGTCAAAAAATGACAGCAATGTAATATTTGTCCATTTTAAAATGCAACATTATAAATAGTATTACAGCACAGAAGATACCTCCAGAACACATCACAAATTATGAATTTTTGTAAGCCAAAGTTTGTTAAGATGTGCTACATTAAAGTTTTGATTTTTTGTTAATAGTATGTAGACTAATTTATTGGAAATTAGTATTGAAAATACATAACTACAAATTTTTGTATGTTGCATTTTAAAATGGACAAATATTACATTGCTGTCATTTTTTGACAGTAGTGTGCAGTAACCATGGAAGTGATTGACCGTATGTTGCACGATAAAATAAATTCCCTGTATATATATATATATATATATATATATATATATATATATATATATATATATATATATATATATATATATATATATATATGTGGAACTACTAGTTAACATAGATTATAGTTAGAATTTAACTACTTTTTAAATTGATAATATCGTATCGAAACAAAATGTCAAAGGGGTTATTAAATATTACTGATAATATTGCTGATTTCTACATTAATAAGAAACTAATAAATATGCTTCAAATTGAAGTAAGTGTTCAACACACTACGCAAAATACAGAACAAGATTAAATTTCACAATGCTAATTTTATGAGATTACTTGTGTATTGAGTTTTTTGTTTGTCAAATTAAGCAAAACAAATATATTACTTTCATTTCTACCAGAACTGAAAGTTCTAATAAATTCAGAGTACTCTTGAGATTTCTTCCGTGTTTCTTGATAAAATCTGAATTGTATTACATTTTTGCCTCAGATTCATATTTTCCTCACAACAATAATTTCTTGTCAATGTCACTTCAATTACTGCTTCAAGAGATATTAAATTCTGCATTTTCAGCGATATTATTTGTAGAGACGTAAATGTCAGTCTACGTAGTGTAAAATTATATTAATGTAATAATAGAACTGAAGCATTTATAGCATTATCATTTGCATCCTGCCAGCTGTAAATTATAGATGCTAAATATAATATTAATATACAATATTTCTGCTTCTCATCTAACCTCGAATTTATATTATTTCTACTACGACTTTTCTCTGCATCTAATTAATTACATAATATAATTCTGATATTATTTGTAATATAAATAATAGTTATTTTCGTTAGGATCATTATGATAATTCACAAATGAAAATTAGGTATGTACGTCACGTCAGATGGCCCCATACACAATATCAATCCAATACTTCACGAGAAGTTAGTGCTAGGTTTGTGCTGGTTTGTGCTAGAATCTTAAAGTTTGTGCTGTTTATTTGCGCCAATTATTAACAATTGAAGTGGGGAATCTGGCGTGACACTAAGAGTAAACCCCTTTTGTTTATAACAATATTTGAATAATAAGACAACATGCAGTTAGTGCTAGGTTTGTGCTGTTCAAATTCAAATTATGAAAGTTTGTGCTGTTTGTTTACATCTACTATTAACAATTGAAATGGGGAATCTGGCATGACACCAAGAGTAAACTACTTTTGTATAAAGCAATATTCGGGTAATAGTAATGTCAATAGTTAGTGCTAGGTTTGTGCTGCTAAGATACAAATTATAAAAGTTTGTGCTATTTATTTACATCTATGATTAACAATTGAAATGGGGAATCTGGCGTGACACCAAGACTAAACTCCTTGGCTCGTACCACGATCACGGTTTTAACTAAAACGCTGTTTTAAGAAGTGTCAAATTTCATTATTTAATAATTATAATAAATAATATCAAATTTATCAAAGTATGATTTTAAAGCAGAATATAGTGTGTATTTAAAAAAATATTTTTAAAAAAATTGTTCTTTAAACATTTTAAACAAAATTAAATATTGAAATTTGAATTTGACATTTCTTAAAACAGCGTTTTAGTTAAAACCGTGATCGTGGTATGAGCCCTTTTGTTTAAAACAATATTCGGGTAAAAATAACGTCCATAGTTGGTGCTAGGTTTGTGCTGCTCAGATATAAATTACAAAAGTTTGTATTGTTTATTTACATCTATTATTAACAATCGAAGTGGGGAATCTGGAGTGACACTAAGAGTAAACCAATTTTTTTTTATAATAATATTTGGATAATAACATAATCCACAGTCTGTGTTAGGTTCGTGCGGCTCAGATTCAAATTATGAAATTTTGTGCTGTTTATTTATGCTTGTATTAAAAATTGAAATGGAGAATATGGCGCGTAACACCAAGGGAAACCTCATTTTGTTTATAATAATATCTGAGTAACAATAATATCCACCGTCAATGCTAGGCATGTGTTGCTTAAATACAAATTATAAAAGTTTGTACCGTTTATTCCTATTATTAACAATCAGCCGGTTTCACATTTTTTAAAAAGTATTTTAATTAAAAGAAAGTTTATGCAATACTTTACACTGTATTAAAAATAATAATTTGTTAATTTCTTAAATAATAAAATAAAAATATTGGCGCCAGAAATAGGTATAAAAAACAACCACCTACTCGTATCAGGTCAAATTACATACAGCACGTCATTCATAGCCAATAGGAAAACAATTTGTCCATCACTGACGTTATTAATTTAAATTAAAGTAGGCGATAGTCGGTTATATGTTGCGGGCTTATTCTGTAACTCAGTCGTTAATTTTAAACGACTGGTTCAAAAATTTATCCAATAGATATGATTTGACAACAAAAAATCCAATTTTTTGTTATATATCAACATACTTGATTGGTTGAAAATTATAACCAGTCGTTAAAAATTAACCACAGAATAGGCTCGTAAAGCTATAGGTACTTTGACGTCATATTCCGATCAAGTGACTTTTAAAAAATATTATACCAATTTTAATAAGTGCTAGATTTGTGCTGCTTAGATATAAATTATAAAAGTTTGTACTGTTTATATACATCTATTATTAACAATTGAAGTGAGGAATCTTGCGTGACACCATGAGTAAACTTCTTTTGTTTAAAACAATATTCGGATAATAATAACGTCGATAGTTAGAGCTAGATTTGTGCTGCTTAGATATAAACTATAAAAGTTTGTACTGTTTATTTACATCTTTTATTAACGATTGAATTGGGGAATCGGGCGTGACGCTAAGAGTAAACTCATTTTGTTTATAACAATATTTGGATAATAACAAAAACCGCAGTTTGTGCTAAATTTGTGCTGCTTAGATTCAAATTATGAAAGTTTGTGCTGTTTATTTATATCTATTATTAAGAATAATTGAAATGGAAAATTTATCGTGACACCAAGCGTTTTGTTTAAACAATACTCGGGTAATAGTAACGTCAATAGTTAGTGCTAGGTTTGTGCTGTTCATACACAAATTATAAAAGTTTATGCTTTTTATTTATATTAATTATTAACAATTAAATTAGGGAATCTGGCGGACACCAAGAGTAAACTCATTTTGTTTAAAACAATATTCGGATAATAAGAACGAACATAGTTAGTGCTAGGTTTGTGCTGCTCAAATAATAGTTATAAAAGTTTGTGCTGGTTATTTACATCTATTTTTAACAAATGGGGAATCTGGGGTGACCCTAAGAGTAAACCCATTTTGTTTAAAAATATATAGAATCCAAACCTAGCACTAACTATGGACGTTACTATTACCCGAATATTGATTTAAACAACGCAAACTTTCATCATTTATATCTGAGCACGAACTGCGGGTGATATTGTTACCCAGATTTCATATAAACAAAATAAGTTTGATGTTAATGTCCCCCTAGGTTTCCCAATTCAATAGAATTGTTGATATAAAAATTTCTATGCCTGTAAGTATAAAATTTTACAAAAATATTGTTTTATAAATAGCCTCAAATTTGAGATTATGACCTAATATCCATTATACTACATTTTTTACAATTAATTAAAATTGGTTTAATATTTTTAAAAAGTCACTTGATCGGAATATGGCGTCAAAGTACCTATAGCTTTACGAGCCTATTCTGTGGTTAATTTTTAACGACTGGTTATAATTTTCAACCAATCAAGTATGTTGATATATAACAAAAAATTGGATTTTTTGTTGTCAAATCATATCTATTGGATAAATTTTTGAACCAGTCGTTTTAAATTAACGACTGAGTTACAGAATAAGCCCGCAACATATAACCGACTATCGCCTACTTTAATTTAAATTAATAACGTCAGTGATGGACAAATTGTTTTCCTATTGGCTATGAATGACGTGCTGTATGTAATTTGACCTGATACGAGTAGGTGGTTGTTTTTTATACCTATTTCTGGCGCCAATAATTTTATTTTATTATTTAAGAAATTAACAAATTATTATTTTTAATACAGTGTAAAGTATTGCATAAACTTTCTTTTAATTAAAATACTTTTTAAAAAATGTGAAACCGGCTGATTGTTAATAATAGGAATAAACGGTACAAACTTTTATAATTTGTATTTAAGCAACACATGCCTAGCATTGACGGTGGATATTATTGTTACTCAGATATTATTATAAACAAAATGAGGTTTCCCTTGGTGTTACGCGCCATATTCTCCATTTCAATTTTTAATACAAGCGTAAATAAACAGCACAAAATTTCATAATTTGAATCTGAGCCGCACGAACCTAACACAGACTGTGGATTATGTTATTATCCAAATATTATTATAAAAAAAAATTGGTTTACTCTTAGTGTCGCGCCAGATTCCCCACTTCGATTGTTAATAATAGATGTAAATAAACAATACAAACTTTTGTAATTTGTATCTGAGCAGCACAAACCTAGCACTAACTATGGACGTTATTTTTAGCCGAATATTGTTTTAAACAAAAGGAGTTTAGTCTTGGTGTCACGCCAGATTCCCCATTTCAATTGTTAATCATAGATGTAAATAAATAGCACAAACTTTAATAATTTGTATCTGAGCAACACAAACCTAGCAGTAACTATTGACTTTATTTTTACCCGAATATTGTTTTAAACAAAAGGAGTTTAGTCTTGGTGTCACGCCAGATTCCCCATTTCAATTGTTAATCATAGATATAAATAAATAGCACAAACTTTAATAATTTGTATCTGAGCAACACAAACCTAGCACTAACTATTGACGTTATTTTTACCCGAATATTGTTTTAAACAAAAGGAGTTTAGTCTTGGTGTCACGCCAGATTCCCCATTTCAATTGTTAATCATAGATCTAAATAAATAGCACAAACTTTTATAATTTGTATCTTAGCAGCACAAACCTAGCACTAACTATTGACGTTACTATTACCCGAATATTGCTTTATACAAAAGTAGTTTACTCTTGGTGTCATGCCAGATTCCCCATTTCAATTGTTAATAGTAGATGTAAATAAACAGCACAAACTTTCATAATTTGAATTTGAGCAGCACAAACCTAGCACTAACTGTATATTGTCTTATTATTCAAATATTGTTATAAACAAAAGGGGTTTACTCTTAGTGTCACGCCAGATTCCCCATTTCAATTGTTAATAATTGGCGCAAATAAACAGCACAAACTTGAAGATTCTAGCACAAACCAGCACAAACCTAGCACTAACTTCTCGTGAAGTATTGGATTGATATTGTGTATGGGGCCATCTGACGTGACGTACATAAATTAGGTTTAGATTTATGGTTTATATTTTTGATTTAAAGACTTTAGCCGCGTATTATGTAATGACTCCATTCACACTTCAGAATTTAGGGCCCCTAAATCCAAATCATAAAGCCAAACATTGCAAGGCCCAAACTTTAGGTTTATGATTTAGTTTGACGTCACAAATTTCACCAATGAGAACGAGTCTAAAATGATATAGATATATACACCCATCTTTATTTAGTATCCACTTCGTGAATCCGGCTTTATAAACAAATTAAAAAAATATTTAAGCATAAAAATAGAGAAGATTTTACCATACTTATCAAAATCCATTTAGATCAGTGTACCAGATGATAAATTATAGATATTACTAATTAAGAAATGTTTTTAAACAAACTCATTGTAAAACTTTAATTAAAGTGACTTTTTTTCTTTAATATAAAGTTGAATAATTTGAAATAGCCATACTTAAGAATTTGCCATTATTATTTATTCAAAGCTAAAGACAAAGGCAGTTTCCGCCAGTCAAGATAATTTGAAGAAAACCCTACCTACTTTGTACGAGTACAAATTAATGGTAGAGAACTGTTTACAGTTTCATAGAATAATTGAAACAGTCATTAAATGATGACTGCATAATTAATATTAATAGATCACACTAGGGAGGAGAATAGATTACAAAAATTAAAACACAGGAGATAAAAATTTATTAACAATGACAAGCATTGATTACAACAATGACAAAAATTGATTACCTACAAAAATCAAAACAACGTATTTTGATTCAATAATTATATATTTCATTTAATCATAAACCTTTACATTACATTTGTGTAAATCTGATGTATTTATAGAAATTAATAATAATGAAAAAATCGTGATGGAATCTATTGCGTATTCAACTACATAAATATATTATGGAATATGTATCTTTGAACCAACATACCTACCATTTTATAGTGTATTATTTATATAAACTATTATTCACGAAAGATGACTATTCAAGGTCATTTGTGAGCCGTCTGATATAATATTACTTGCAGATAACTTCATTGCATTTCGTTTGCATAGGCGTGCAACATGAAATTTTTTATGGACACATTTTAACTGAAAAAATAAGAGTAAATCATTTGAAAATTATGTTTCTTTCTAAATAATGCCTTTCTGAAAGATTTATGTTCTTCACTTATGTTTTTGCAAAATACAAAAACATAGACTTAACTTATAAACCAAGGAATAATAATTTGATTTAAACGTCAACGCCACTGGGTAAATATTAGCACAGAGGGCAGTGCAGTAGATACTTAGGTATCTGTAATTCTACGACATATATCATTATTATTTATAGTGTGTTAGAAAGTAATGCCACTATTTACGTATATCTGTCACACCACATAAATTAAATAGACATAGGTAAAATAATCTTGCTCTTTCTAATACAAAATGTTGCTAAGCTACTTCTAGTTAAGTGGTGTGTATTCTTTCTTCGAACAAATGACCTTGAATAGTCATCTTTCGTGAATAATAGTGTAACAATCGTTTCTATTTCATATTTTTTAGAATGCCTACAAAATTGCTGTCAAATATACTGTAGCATATTTGACAGCTAGACAGGAATAAAGTTAGGCATTCTATAAGAATAACTCTGTAGCGAGACTTGTTATAGAGGGAGTTACAGAATAGGTAATTTTAATACTCTGTAAGCTGTCGTCTTACAGAGCTCTATAACTTATAGAGTCTAAAGAGTTACAGTCTTACAGAGCAAAGTTACAGAATAGCACCATAAGTTTCATAATTTAAATGCGTAGTAAAAAATATGTTTCAGCAACAACTACCACTAGCAGGCCCGGATTATCATTTCTTTACGCCCTAGGCCAAAATTCATGACTGCACCCCCCCCTCAATATATACCGAGTTTTTTCTATATCGGTGTCTTTGTGAGTCTATAAACGCATTGAAAACTTGTTATGAAGATCTATAAACGTACTGTTTTTGGTGCTTTTCGCTTTCTAGAAGTGGTATGACTGACTGCTTTTGAAACTGATACATAAATTACATATCAACATCAAATTGCTGTCAGTCAACAAAGAATTTTCATGTGAAGTTCAATTTGTTCAATTTTCTACAAATGTAAATGATTTTACAAGTCGCATTTATTAAAAATCTAATAGAATTATAAAATTACCCGAATAGAAAAAATAGTATAAAAACATGTTTTATAAGGACTGTGATCGCACTCGTCCTTTGTAAAACTCATCGCGAAGCGGCTCGTTTCCCAAAGTTGGACTCGTGGGTTAACAGATAGCCTTATGAAATTTGTTTTTTTTAATATACCTACTATTATAAGGCATCAAAGATAAATTTACTATATTTTTATAAGTAGCTATAGATTACAACTTTTATTTTGCTTCACTATCTCTCGAATGAAACGCATGTAAACAATAATTTTGGACTTATTAGATGCGGTTATTAATTCTGAAGAGTTTTCGTATTTATTCAAAAAACGATGTTCGACTGTGTTAGGGATGGAATTAATAAAGTTTCGGACTAGCAGTCAATATTACAATTTTATTCTCGCCGACGTTTCGACTATACAATAGTCTTCTTCAGGGCTCTACAATATATATACAGAGTGAACTAGTACATTATTATTTATACTTGTATTCTACAATTCATAGGACAGAAATTACAGTCATGAAAATTTTACAATTGTATTTGTTAAGATTCATAAAAAGTAGACACCCGGTATATAAATATTAGAATTATTTAAAATCTTCGACAATTGTCATAGCTCAATAGGATTTATCCCTTTACTATACTGATTTTGTATAATTAAAGCAAATGTGACTATTTACGTCGTCTGGTAACTGCAGGTACTTTTTTCTTTCGTTTTCCCATTTTCCAACTACTCGATGTGCGCCCCCTCCGTGCCTGCGCCCTAGGCCATGGCCTAGGTTGGCCTTATGAGTAATCCGGGCCTGACCACTAGCCCAAAAACCATATGCATTAGACAAAACTTTTATCCTCAAAAGTACCCAGCTAAAAATTTGCATATAGATATAAAAAAGCAGTGTTATCGACGCAACCTCCCAACAAATTTGAGACAACAGCAAAGAAACAACAAACAACAACAATACGGAACAACTGCGTATCAGGCTTCCGAGAGTGAGGCTTGCAACTTCCGGCTTGTCACCGACGGTGGCGCCGCCACGGTCTAGCGGGAATTACGCGCACCACGCCGCAACTCTGGACAAAGTTTACCGCAATCTTAAGCAAATTCATAAAGCGAGAATTTCCCAAGAGCCGTGTAACGATAACTTACTTCCAAATGGAATAAAAAATAACCGGTTAGGGATGCTCACAGTTGAACTCTTGATGGCAGCACTGAGCAGGTGAAAGGCCAACATTCAGGATTACTCCGGGTTATGAGTTTAGGTGGGAGTTTCATGAAATTTTCAATGGATTTATGAAGGATTTACAACATTATCTTTAAACTTATTCCTACAGCATCACTGTTAAAACTGATTAAATCATTTGGGATATTAATTCTGTTCGCATAAAATTAATTTTAACACGAATTCAAATTATATTTATTTTGTTAATGCATTTTATTTGTAAGCAGTGTCGTAACTAACGGGCCCGCATTGCGGGCGGGCCCCCGGCTCTAGAGAGGCCCCAATTTACATGATTTATAATTTTGTTACTACTGCGAAATTTTAAATTTAATCTTTTTGTTGTAGGAACATACAAATTTATTTAGTCCTGTATATTTTTAAATGTCAATTTCCAAAAATCTTATCGTACGTATGGTGACACCATTTTGAGTATCTAAGCTAACAATATAAATATTATTAAAATATAGCAATATAATATGTATAGAGCAACAATAATTTTAATTACCAAAATAGTTATACTGTCAAGTTGTAGTATCAATAAAGTTTATGAACCATTGCAACGAATTATAACTATACTAAGTATACAAGTTTGCTTTCGTATGTATTTTACATATTTAAAGTATCAATCTGATATATGTAACTTACCATTTCAGCAATATTTATATATTTATTTTAACAAGAAGGATATTAATAGTAGCATTTTAAAAATACTTGTTACAAATATTTAATATATTCATTATAGCAATAAAATATTAGATTAAAACTAATATAATTGTTTGCTACATTTCAGACCTCTCGTAAATTTATTGACTAGATCGGTCACGATCACTCATATAAAATAATGTAGAATGTAATCAAATAATCAACACCAGTATTCAAAGTACAAAAATATTATATTTGCCAATGTCTAATTACATTTAATCACAGATGTTTTATTAATACAAGAACAAAAAAATAGAAACTATGCTTATATTTAAAATTAAAATAAATATTGAGATAATAGAAAATAAATATTCGCAAAATAGTAACTTTTTAAGTTTACACACTTTTTCCAAAAAAATTAACGCTTATTTAGGAGAAATATAAATTCAGATTCTACATTCAATTTATAGTTTAATATTTTAATTTTGTACTTACTAAACGAAATCCTGTTCTTGTATTTAATGCGGGAAATGTGTCAAAATACTCAGCAGTACCATATGTGCACGCATTTGAATTCTCTTTTCATGAGTAACAGTCCAATATTACTCTACCCGATTTTCAGGCTCAATACAAATTTTCAAAAAATTTAATTCTGCTGTTAATTCACTGTCTTGCTTTTGATCTTTCTTTTCTATATCGGGTTCTTTTTCTGTAACTTCACAATGTTCTGTTATTAAAATGTAGTTGTAATATTAGTTTTAAATAAATACCGTTATTTTCTAATAAAGTTCTCTTTCTTGATGCGTTCAGTGATCTTTTTGCATTAATATACCTTGACCACAATTTCTCCCTGGCTAATACTCTTGGAGAAGTATTACTTTTCGGAATATATGACATAAAGTAAGAGTATTTTTTTTCATTAGGAAATAGTTGGACTATTTCTTTAGCTGCTTTTTTCAAATATTTCAGTGGGAAGTTTATGATAAACATATAACAAGAATTAAAACAATATAATTTCAGGTTAAACTATTCTATTACGTACTTACTTTCCATTTATTGTTTGCGACAACAGTTCATTTATAATAATACTACAAATCTTTTGTCATTTATGATTTGTTAAGTATAATTTGTTATTAAGTGCTGTTTAGCAAGTAATTGTGCGTTTTAATATATTTTGTAAACCCTACAAATAATGTGGATAATTAGAATGTTTTTCAACAAATTATATTTTAGTAAGTATATATTTACCCCCGAAAAAACACTGTTCTCCTTCAATGATTCGTTAAATTTTCCTAAAATAAAGTAACGTTTAATTAAATCAAACATTAGTAGCTAATTTCTTATTACTTTTAGGCTTGTAATTGTGCCGGTTGTACTTGCAGCAGTGTCTGTTTTACTACTTGCTGTTCTGCGTTGTAGACGATTCCATAACAATACAAATATTTGTCTCAGTAATACTAGATATTTTTCTTTACTATATTATATTGCTCTAACAATTTTCAATATATTTATAATTTTTACAACAATACTAATCACTTACATTTATTATATTATATTATTACATTCAGCAAAACACATTTGCTACTAATTCCAGCAATCTGTATATAGAATACATCATTATGAATAGATATAATAATAATACGATGTCATTACACCAATAGCAATATTAATATTGCAATACTATCTACAAAATTTAATGCAGGTTTTTAGTTGTAAGAGTATAGATTGTTGTTGGAAGTATAATTTTGTTATCAATAAGTTTTCAACAATCCATTTTTCTCCGTGTATACAAAATCAAGCTCTTTATTTTCTATCACATTTCGGCCGGTAGAATTTCGATTCTTAGCAAATATTTTCCTGCACTGATCCAGAGTTTTCCTTTAAAATAACTGCATAAAAAGAAGTCTGGGGTTGTCAAATCAGGACACCTGGCGGCCAATGTGTATTACCAAAACGTGGGATTAAATAACGATACGAGAATGATTTTCGCAAAATTGCTAGTTAAACTGTATGATACTGATCCATCTTGCTAATACCATATTTTGTCAAAGTTCTTTCATTTGGGATACTAAAAATGTATGAATCAATTCCCTGTAACTTTCACCAGTGGACTGGCCACCAATTTTATTTTCAAAAATACGGGCCAATCACATTTTCATAGTAAATGCCACAACATACAATGACTTTGGTGGGATGTAAAGTTGCCGAATCTTCATTTTCAGGCCTCCCATATTGGTTATTTTGCTTCTTAACATGTGAACTCAGATGAAAGTGAGCCTAGTCACAATTTCCACAAGTTCTTGTGGTACGTAGTTCCTCATGATAAACGCTATAATTAAAACGGGCCCCAAAACTTTTTGCGGGCGTGCCCCCGAACTCTTAGTTACGCCACTGTTTGTATGTTTCTTATTTATTGATAAACAGTTACTACGAAAAAAGAAAATATGTTTGTATAAAGTTTATTATACGTGAACAAAGTAAAAGAATTTATTTTATAACATTGCAAAAAAAAAAAAAACTTCAAATAAAATCTATAGAAACAGAATTTTCCTTCATTTTCATCATAATAAAAGAAGGAAAAACAATATTTAAATTCTATTGATGGCCTCAAAGCAACATTTTTTAAAATAAAACATTTTATAAAATCTTCAGAATTTTATTCCTCAACCTATCTACGTTGATATTTAAATATTTATGCAAACAATTAAAATTTAAAATATATCTATTGTCTTGTAAAATGATAAATATTAGCAATTGAATAGCTTACCAGTAGAACAGGGATCAAAATAGTATATTAAAGAACGTGTTTTATAAGATATGTTTTTTTCGCACGCGTCAATAACATTTACTTACTCAATTTGTGATTATATTTGTAACCATTTGTACATTTTCATGTAAATAATCTTCTCTAAATAAATAAAAATAATAATAATAATTTCGACATTATATTATTAAAATGAATTGTCAATTAACTAAAAATAAATTAGGTTAAAGAAACGTCATATAGTACTAACCGTCTAAAACAAAAAAATGCGTATCGAAATAAAGGTCATTACGATACGCAATTGCGTATCGTAATGACTTCATTATGAGCGTAAAAAATAAAAATACATACATACACGCATTTCCCACTTAGTGGGTTAGCACAAACCCGAAAGAATAACAATAACATCATCCAAAAAATAATCAGTCTCTCTTTCAACAACATTCGTACTAACCTGACATCATAGGTACAACATATAAAAATAAATTGCTAAATAATAATTTACTATTTTCAGTAAATCTTACACTGTCTTGCCTAAAGGAACAATTGCTAACCTTGTACAGCTTAATTAAATATGTCATATACTTGTTAATCAGAAAAAAAAAATCATTTGGGGAGTATTGAAAAGGCTAAATATATGAATTATATAATTTACAAATGTTATTAAATTTATTGTTACAAAAAGCAAGTAGATAGTCTACTCTTTTTTGCCCATTTAATCGTTACTTGAATGACTGCTAAATTCCTTAAGCGACAAGTTTTACTTCGGCTTCATCCTCGTGTAATATAACCTACTATAGCGTGCGCGCGGCATGGGCTACTGAGCGACACATGACCTTGTAACAGGAGTAGACCTCCTCGCTCTCAAAGTTATTCAAACGTTACTGAAAATGTTCTAGAATAATGGAGAGCCGGCTACAAAAGGCAAATTGAGCTCTGTGCAGTGCAGTCAGTTCTGGTACGGTGTGTTTCAAGATATTTTCAAATCTAACTGCCTTCGTAATGACGCGGTACACCACAAAACAGCATGGTATTTATGTTCTTATGCGTCAGGATCAGAAAAATTTGGGAAAACGATGTAGCGGTACTTCCAGCTAATTAATATACCTGCTTTTATTTAATGTGAAAATTTGGCATAATGTCATATTTTTTGTTCTGTATTTCTTAAAATTCAAGTGAAACATTAAATTCCACACAAACATTTCGTGTGCTGGATTTAAAATATTTTGTTACAACCCTGTCATGTGACCCATCAACCCCATTTGAAGAAGCCACCCGCTGCGTAAGTTGAAGCAGATACGTTTGCAAATATCTTGAAACAAACTATAGCAAGTCGAGGCTAGTCCACAACTTACGGTCGTCATTGAACAAGACGAGTCGTATTGAATATGGAATAAATAAATACAAGTCGACAAGTTTGTCTACAAGCTAGTTCACACGTTAGTCTACAAGTCGTTATAAGTTAGTTAGTGATATATTGAAATAAATATCATGTAAATGAATAGTCCGTGGTGTCAATAGTTTAAAATAAAAAATTCTAGAGTTCAAGTATTTAATAACATTCTTAGTCTTAAATTAGTGTTTATATTTGTTTGTGTTCGTCATTTTTATTATACAGTGCATTCAAAAAAAATTCCTAACTCGGCTGTGAACAGTGAAACGTATGTCTGGTCATTATTTAATTCAAAACTCAAATTGTCAAAATTGATCTTAGAATGTAAATTTAAAGAGATAGGACAATAAATAAGGATACAATATATTGACATTCGCCGATTTCATATTTGTTTCCATTTCTAAAATAAAATTTAAGAAGAAAAGCTTCGATTTACATAGACAAAATTTTTGACAATATCTCATTTCAAATTGACAGTTAATTAAATATTTTTAAATTAACATACGTTTCTGTGTTCAAAGCCTACTCCGAGTTAGGATTTTTTTTGAACGCACTGTATAATAAAAATGACGAACACAAACAAATATAAACACTAATTTAAGACTAAGAATGTTATTAAATACAAAATTATAATCCAAATGACATAACTACAAATTGAAATTTTATATTCCTTTGGATCTCGATTTAAAATATAAGTATGTTAAAGTAAAAATTACACACTTCTCCCCCTTAGTGTAATCGTAAATAACGTGTCAAGGGTGTTATAGGACAATAACGCCTGAGGTCAACAGTGTATTTTCCGAGGACCTCTGGTCCGAGGTGTGTACGTTGACCGAAGACATTATTGTCCATTTAACTCTCGTGGTGCTTTCAACGTTTAACGTCCAACTATAATTTTTTAATACTCTACGGATTATGGAACAAAAAGTGTTAATCAAATTTACGGAGTAGATAGGCTATGAATACTACTGTTTGTTTTTTAGGTTGTATCTCAGTATCAATATTAAATTCTTGACTTCATTACCATAGCAACAACTCACAACACGCCCTTGGGTGTTATTGGGTATATAACAACCGTGAAAGCAGAGTTGTTATGATAATAATAACATACCACTCGGGCGTTAAATAAAGTATTTTCGCTTCATCAATCAAACGCCGCTTCGGCAGTGAATCTGCTATTTTTTGCCTTGATAAAGAAATATCTATTATCGCTCAAATATTAATTAAAAAAATCTGATGTGGCCAGCACATTACCTTCCGTCAGTTATATGAGACATTTACGAAAATTCTACCGGTGCACTGTTACCGGTAAACAGCTGTTTATCAGGTTATAGCTACCGGAATCGATATTTTAAGAACGCAAGTGGTAAATAGGGTAGATAATGATATTTAACATCGCTTTTTCAAGAAAAACTGATCTTCAAATGAGGGTACTTCCGGTTGACAATTTATAACCAAAATCTAATCAGCTCTTCATATGGATGCAACGTAGAGGAATACGAAAGAATTATAATATATGGAATTGTAGTATTAGAGTTATCGTAGACAAAATTTTTGTTACACACACACAAGCGCGCGCACACACACACACACACACACACACACACACACACACACACATCATCGTAAAAATAGTAAAATCGTATTCTAGGGACCTTAAAACGTGCTTATTCATTGAAAACTCACCGCCGAATTTTTTGCCAAAAAGACAATATCTTCCTTACCTAAAGGTGACGGAAGGTAAAAATATTAAAAATGGTATTATGAGAATATCGTTATAGCTTCGTACTTTACTATCTTACTCCACACTTAGTTACCATTATAATACCAATTAATCTTCACTAATAAATCATATTCAGATCAAACTCCAACCACAACTTTAACTATCTTATCTACTCTTAAAGACAAACCCCTTTCCTGTGCTCTGAAATCTACTCCCTGTATCGTGGGCGATAAGTCACGCTCCCAGCTAATCCCCAAGCGCACGGCACTGGCTTGTCAGCCCAGCTTGTCTCAGTGGCGCGTCAGTCAAGGAATTGACAGATGTTGTATAATTTGTCAGGGCAGAATGTGAGTTGTTTTTGACTGGGATTTAGTCTGCGATAATTTGTCTCTTGTTCCGACGATTCTGCCCTCTGGATAACGATGTAATTACTACGTTAAAAAGTCACCCCGGGTTTGCTAAACGTGATAAAGCAGGAATGGCGGCTTTCGGAAGGGTGTGATATTGATTTTTGGGATTTGCATAGTAAGAAAATCTTTGTTTGTATAACTGCAGAGACAAAACATACGAAATATAAGATATTATGACAAACTTGCTTATTCTACTCTACAGTAGAGTAGAATAAGCAAGATCGGAGGAATTATCCCTATTTTAAGAGATTTTTGGTATGCGAGAGGGATAAAGGGATATTTTATCAAAAAAAGGGATTTTTCTTTACTATACTTTATTCAGGATAGCAAGATAATTTTGGACTAATTCTTGAAGAGAGGCAATTCGTTCTATTTGTTCGGCTCCAAAATTATCCTTTTTGACCAACAGAATGACTTGTCTCAGTCTTTGTTTAAGAATTAGTTCCAAATTCTCTTGCTATCGTGAATGGAGTACATAATATTGAACAAATTTTGAATCTATTTGATTCGTTTTTCAGCATTTATTAAGCGGTACTATATTCACGTAATTATATATATATACCTATTTATACCGGGTGTCTAATTTTGTTCCCGAAGTCAGTGAACACTTCCATTCCATAACTGTTAGTTAGAATGTGGAAGACTGACTCAGTCAGTCTTTCACATTCTCTCGACCACACAACTTCAAAGTTTAGAAAACTTTATTAATCATGTAATTCTGCGTAAAATATCAAAACAAAAAATAATATTTCGGTCAAATATCTAACAGTTATAGAATGAAGGTGTTCACTGAGTCAATTTTATTATTACTAGTAGTCATGACGGAGCTACGTAGGCAAACATGTCCAATAAAAAAGGAATAATTAAATGTTAATCCATGACCTGTGGAAAAAATAAAATTAGATTGCTGATATGAAGGCCAATGGGCCTTCGAAACGTCCAAAAATGTAAAGAAGTAATATCAAAAATAAAAAATCTTCCCAAAAAGGCCAAAAGAAGTTTATCTCCTAAAGATAACTAAATTATGTAAAAATAAAGGTAATTGTTTACTAAAACCCGATCAATTTTTTTTTTGTTAAAGTTTACCATTATTTAGAGGGGCCTCGTGGCCGCGTGCCTGAGTGTCTGGTCGCGAATCTGGGGAACCGGGTTCGAGCCCGATCGACGCCAAATATTTCCAATTTTAAATAACACAAAATTGATCCCTGTGGTGCACTCTCCACGCCAGCAATGAATGCCCGTGAGATAACGCCTGGTAAACGCCCACACGATACAAATATGTCATCATCATTACCGATATCTGCGTACGCCAATCATCTTTTCAAATTATATTCCCCGTAACAGAGGAAATTTAAGTTAGTCGGTTTCTATTTAATTTTTAACGAGTATGTTTCAACTTTAACTTAGTTACTCATACTAATTTAGAGCACAGTCTGTGACTCACTGTTATCTTGAAAACAATATCGTCCTAAGACTTCAATTAACACTTTCTTACCTATTACGAAATAACGTAATTAATCTCATTATTTACTAAGATCTAGATCTTGTTTATCTACTTTAAAGTAAACTTGCGTAAGACAGATAATGAGGACTTTATAAATAATATTAAACCAACTTTTTTAGAACTTATAATTTTACCTTACTGTAATATCAATCTGACTATTTTCAACACAAGAATTAGCAAAATATTTACAAATTTTAGCACTAAATTCCTAGTATGTATTTAATATTTGGGCAATAAATCAAATTCAGTTAATAAATTTCTGAAGATATGGAAAAGACGGCACGAAAATTATTGTTACCTTCCGTCACCTTTAGGTAAGGAAGGCATTGTCTTTGGTCAAAAAATTCAGTGATAAGTTTTCGATGTATAAGCACGTTTTAGGGTCCCTAGAATATGATTTTACTATTTTTACGATGTCTGTATATATATATATATGTGTGTGTGTGTGTGTGTGTGTGTGTGTGTGTGTGTGTGTGTGTGTGTGTGTGTGTATGTATGTATGTATGTGTATATGTATGTATGTATGTACGTGTGTGTGTGTGTGTGTGTGTGTGTGTGTGTGTGTGTGTGTGTGTGTATGTACGTGTGTGTGTGTGTGTGCGTGTGTGTTTGTGTGTGTGTGTGTGTGTGTATATGTGTGACAAATTGTTTTAATGCGATAACTCTAATACTACAATTCCAATAAATATAATTCTTTCGTATTCCTCTTCGTTACATTCATGTGAAGAGCTAATTAGATTTTGGTTTTAATTAGTCAACCGGAAATACCCTCATTTGAAGATTTTAACAGTTTTTCTTGAAAAAACGATGTTAAATATAATTTTTTCACATTTAATGTTATTATAAATATTAAAGAATATTTTATTCTCTATACGATTTGAATGCATTTTATACTTTATATTAAATGGATATATACAACTGCTATATTAAGAAAATTCTGATTGAAAGGTGTTAGTGTCAAGTCCAGTTGACAGTATGTATGTGTTATAATTTTACTGGAAATATAGGATCTTTTGCTAGAAACTGTATGGAATTTGTATAAAATACATACAACTGCCTTAAGGTAATGCATAAGAAATATAATCTATTGCAAGGAACTTTCTGTATGACATTTATACAAAATACATAGAACTGACGGAAGCTAATATGCTCGCCACATAGGATTTTGTATATATATAAAACATAGTTTTAAATCTATTACGTTTAAAATTTAATTTTTATGATGTTACTACGTGAAAAATTCTTAGTATTTAAAATTTTGATAATAAATCAAATTCAGTTAATAAATATTTGTAGAATTCGGTACAAAACTATTTGAGTATTACAGGCCTCACCTTCGCCTAAGTGTAGTTTCTAGATCTAGATCTAGATTAATGATACAAATAACCATTTTGAATGCATGAATTTTCGTGTCAATTAGTGTTGCCGCGTGTCAAGATTTGTCGAGATTTTGCACTATCTCGATCTCGAAAAAATTTTTTTTTTCGAAATTATAAACAATCTTGGTCTTGACCCACGAAATTGAAAACAATCTCGATCTTGAGGTCTAGATCTCGACTATCTCGACTTTTCGGCGGTTGTCGTGCAAATTCGTCCTAATATATATGACTATGTATAAACTATTGCCTTACAAGCTCTTTAGAAAAATAAATTTTAACAGAAATGGTAATTACATTTTGTTAAATAATAATTAGAGCTTAATTTTTTTCAAATATTTATTTCTACAATGAACCTCATGTGCATTTCTCATTTACTTTAGTATCGAGTTAGTTTATATATTTTTCTTATTTGAATTTTTTGACTATTGAATGAATAAAAACATCACAAAATGTATAGTAAATATAAAACACAATATGGATAAATTTCTCGACCGTGGTACAGATTAGGTGTTAATAATTACTTGAAATCTCAGTCAAACAGAATTTATTCTTTCACAGAACCGACGTTTTCGTATACACTTATACATCATCAGGGTACGAAAGATGTTACAGATTCATATACATAAATTTATGTACTCGTTAAACGACTTATATATGTATATATAAATTTCTGTTTATGAATCTGTAATGTCTTACTTAAACACTATTGAGCATAAAAGTGTATATCGAAATATTATTTTTGTAAGAAAAAAATGCTGTGCGATTTTTCGTAATTGTTAACACTTAAAACTCAATACTATATTTACACTACTGGAATTATTATTATTTTCTTGAAATATTACAAAGATAAAAATAATAAATTTTATCCTATTCATTTATCAGTTTGCTATAATGAGGTGTTGCACGATTTTTTTCTTTGTTTAATCGAACGAATAATAAAAAAAATATTTCACTCGTATTTTTAGAACATACTTATTCCAATTTCAGAAAAAAAATCTGATGTGGCCAACACACGACCTCCGGTCAATTCCATGTTTGAAATAGCAATGAACTTTAAGCAAAGTATCATTTCCGGTTGATCGTTTGTAAATAAAATCTAATTTGTTCCAATAAATAGAAAAGTCTGTGATACCAAATTTTGGATTATATTTTAATATGTTTTTCCTCGAAAATTTGTTGAGCTCCAAATTAAGTACCACTTCCGGTTTATCATATAGGTGCAGTCAAAATCTAATATTGTTTTAAATTATACACGAGTTTTAAATACCAAATTTGAGAGGTTTTGAATCATGTTTTAATATATTTTTTCAAAAAAATCTTTTTATAGCTTCCGGCATAGTAGTATCTCCGGTTTATCTACTGATGATCAAATGATGGAAACTTTAATGTATGAATAATTAATAGTTTTCAAGATCAAGATCTCGTCTTTTCTTGTCGAGATTTGAAGTATGTAATATCGTCTCGATCGAGAAACTGACCTTGAAATTTATTTGGATCTTGATCTCGAAATTTTACTCAAGACGAGACGAGATCAAGAAAAATCTCGTCACGGCGGCAACACTAGTGTCAATCCGTATGTGTATATGTCATCATTTATATTAATATTGCATTACGTCTATCGCGAATTTTATGGACCATTTTCAGGAACATAAGCTCTCATACTGCGCAATATATGAAGTTGTCAAACGTACAAGACCAGAAAAAACGAAACATCTTTCAGCCGTCACAAAAACGTCACCGATTCAAACCGAGTGAACCGGTTATTATTCAGAGCCCTTCATGCGTCCATTATCCGAAATGCCAGGGCCGTACTCAAGATAAAATATATGTCATTAGTAACGCAACCTTTTTGCTGAATAAAATTATAGATACGTGGCTCAACCCTTCTGCGGAGATGACGGGTCAAGGTTGCTAAGGACCTTGTTTCTCACTCTCTAAAGCCACATGGGATAGTTTATGAATAAAACAGGAGGACTCAAACTACTTTAAAAGAAGTG
The DNA here is from genome assembly GCA_963082715.1 of Harpalus rubripes. Classification (NCBI taxonomy): domain Eukaryota; kingdom Metazoa; phylum Arthropoda; class Insecta; order Coleoptera; family Carabidae; genus Harpalus; species Harpalus rubripes. The sequence continues at coordinate 61,591,250 of OY720456.1, forward strand.
AATATATTTTATCTAAACTTGGGAAATTTGTGACAACGGCAATAAAACAACAAAAATTACGTAACTGGAACAAAATGTAAACTATAGGAATTATTTATGTTTTCCAGAGATAAATTTGTTTTGTAAAAAATAAAATAAAACTTACCTGAAGTTTAGAATATAGTCAGTAATAGGAAGAGTGTTTACCTGTAACAAAAAGTAATTTATTACTATTTTTAAATTACGAGTATTAACAATAACAATTATTATTTACCGGTTGCAGGATATTAATCCATTGTTTACATGTACAAAAGTAGGCTGGTAACTAAATAATAACTGTAGCTGTACGGTAATATTATTACCATACTGACTTGTCAACAACAGTCTACAAAATTAATACAAAAAAAATGAAAATAACGTTCCTCATTAAGACATACAGATAACGTTAGTGTATCGTTTTAAATACGGTTTACTTTATTCTAAAATAATAAATATGAGATATAAAGCACAATTTGAAAATTTGTCATATTGACATATGTCAAAAAAAATTGTTCTGTTACCCATAGCATTCTGAAAGTAGCATTAATGAGAGGTTTTTAAAAAATAATATTTATCAATATTGTCTTCATTTTCTGAAACCAATAAATTATTGAACAAACAACGGATGATAAGACCCATTTAGAATTAAAAAAATCTGATGTGGCCAGCACATTACCTTCCGTCAGTTCGGTCAGCTCTATGTATTTTGTACAAATTTCATACGGAAAGTTCCTTGCTAAATATTTTATTTCTTGAACATTACCTTCCGGCAGCTGCATGTATTTTATGCAAATTTCATACAGAAAATTTATGTCTTAAATTATTATTTTGTGACGTTTTCTATATACAGTGTAATGTATCTGCGGAAATAAAAGATTTATTATTATTATTTCTTGTACATTACCTTAAAGCAGTTGTATGTATTTTATACAAATTCCACACAGAGAGCAAAAGATCCTGTATTTCAGTAAAATTATAAGACAAACACACTATGTTAATTTCACTTGACACTGACATCTTTCAATCAGAATTTTCTTAATATAGTAGCTGTTTTCATAGCTATAGCTACTTTATGAAATTTAATTTCTTTATAATTTTTTAACTCTATATCCATTTAATATTAAGTATAAAATGCAGTCAAATCGTATAGAGAATAAAATATTCTTTAATATTTATAATAACATCAAATGTGAAAAAATTATATTTAACATAGGTTTTTCAAGAAAAACTATTAAAATCTTCAAATGATGGTACTTCCGGTTGACCAATTGTAACCAAAATCTAATCAGCTCTTCATATGGATGTAACGAAGAATTATACGAAAAAATTATAATTTTTGTAACTATAGTATTAGAGTTATCGCAGACGAAAATTTTGTTACACACACACACACACACATCCACACACACACACATCCACACACACACACATACAGACATCATCGTAAAAATAGTAAATTCGTATTCTAGGGACCCTAAAACGTGCTTATTGATTAAAAACTCATCATCGAATTTTTTGACCAAAGACAATACCTTCCTTACCTAAAGGTGACGGAAGGTAAAAATTAACGGCAGTGCTAGAATTAGTGGCATCGATATCGTAAGAAATGTATAGTAAAAATTATTGCCGTTCACAATGAAAAATTATTGATATTATAGTTTCTAGGAATTTTTTATTTTAAATTATTAGAGTGCAAGGTTGACAGTTGTAGCTGTCATTTTATTTTTGCGCAAAAGGCAACTAACATGGATGATGACTTATTAATAACACTTATCCATAAGCACACCATTGTGTGGGATAAGAGATTAAGAGAATTTAAAATTAATTCAAAAAAGGAAATGCGTGTGCACAAATTGCCTCTGAAATGAGCGAAAATGGTAAGTTACGTCAAAAAAATTAAGCGGTAGCGGTAGTGGCAACATAGATGTTTGGAGCTTACAAACTCTTATCGCTGCCGTTGCCACTGCGCTACTACTAATTTTCTTAATATGTGAACGAATACGTTTGCTATTACACATTCAATCTTTTACCCAGGCCACTACCACTGCCACTAATTCTACCGCTACCTTAATTTTTTGTTGTGAATGATACTTTATGCATCATAACAAGCCTTAGATGTCTTAAAATCTTCGTTCTGATTTCAAACCGACATAACTTCAGAACTAAACTCCATTTGAATTCAGAATAACAATGCTGGTGCATGATTTTCATTTCATTTATTAGCTTTGAATACAAAATGTAAATTTATGAATCTATATCAAATTGTCTGTTTGTAAAAATGTATACTAACAATAATTATGACCCATTTCTAAGTGTGCCGATCTGATTTATTCAAAGATTTTGATAATAGTGTTCTACAGGGTGTTAAAAATTTAGGATCATAAAATATATATAAAAATGAATGGAAAATGCTTAAAACAACAATTACCCATTTCAGAGATATAAGGTGATCGCAGAATCCATTGGCGAAGCTGTAAACAGTGTAAACGCATTTATCAAGTCATCTAGACATAAGTCATGCTAGATTTATTTACTCGTATATTTTGACTGAAGCTTTCTAATACAAAATGTTAACACGTACAAACTAGTGGTGGGATAGTTTCGGTTTCGGATCCAAAAATATCTGGATTATTTAATGTTGAACTATCCGGATCTCGGATCCAAATCTTAGTATCGGATTTTGGATCCGGATTTGAGCATCGGATTTCGGATCCCAATCTGAGTATCATATTTTGGATCCAAATCTGAGTATTGGAATTTGGATCCGAATCTGAGTATCATATTTTGGATCCAAATCTGAGTATTGAAATTTGGATCCAAATCTGAGTATCGGATCTTGAATCCGGATCCAAATATCGAATCTTGGAAACGGATTTGAGTATCGGATCTCTATTCGAATATGAGTATAATTATCGGATTTTAAATATGGAATTTCAATATTCGGATCGAACCTTGGATTCGAATATTCTCAATACAATTAAATATTAGCATCGGGTCTAACCAAAACCAAATAAATCTGATGATAATGCACTATGCATTTTTGTTTGATGTAGTAAATTAATAGTCGGCATATTACTGGCAGCTGTTTAAATTTCTTTTCGACACCTTTTAGCATCCGCTAAGAAGGAAATTCCTCGATTCCACAGAATTATAAGTAAGTTACAAAAACAATCACTTTTATGTGAAACACGTGCACGATAGGTATTTCGCTATCTACAACGAACCTATGACCACTGTTTTCGAATTGATCGGATCCAGAATTAAAATTTGGATCCGGATCCGTAAACAAAACATCGAATCCGGATCCAAATTCGAATTAATTTTCGGATATCCGCTTCAATATCGGAACATCGGATATCCGAGGATCCGGATACATTGAAAACAGGGTTCTCGGATCCAAGTTGTGTCGGATCCTCACAGCACTAGTATAAACTTGGACAAGTTTCGCGCACAGTTGATGGTTTTTTACATTTTCCATTAGGTTACGTGATGTTACTTTCGTTACAGTGTCATTTGTAGTAATAAGAGAAAGTGGGAATCCAACGATCACATAGAAAAAGTAAAGGAATTAGACCCAACTGCCCCACTCCAGGGAACACAACTGCTTAGAAGATTGTGGTGTCAGCTTAATCGTATCAGAACTGGACATGGTAGATGTAATGCAACACTACACAAATGGGGCATCACAAACAGCCCAGAGTTTGACTGTGGAGTTCCTGAACAAACGGTCAAACACATCGTCAGCGACTGCCCACTGAGAAAGTTCCAAGGGGATTGGAAAGATTTTATAAATATGACTCCTGAAGCTCTAAATTGGATTAAAACCTTAGATATAAACTTGTAGAAGAAATATAAAACTGCGGTAAAGTGTTCGTATAAATTATTATATATGCAGGGGCGCGCCGTACCATTGTGTCGCCCGTGTGCCAATGCTCATCTTGACGCCCCCCCACCCTACCCAAAAAATTCAACTGTTATAAAAAAAATAAGCATTGCCATTCGAAAGAACATAAAAAGTGGCCTAAAAAGGTGCAAACTAAAATCTAGTACTATTTCATATTTGGAAAGTATGTATTCACAAAAAAACTGCAAAATTTACATTTTTGCCTATATCTAATGACCTACGGATTTTTTCTCAAATAACGACACCACTAAAATGGTCTTCTAATGGGGTAACAATTATGTGAACACGTTAACTTGAACAACCTGTCTAGTTTTTCAGTTACTATATGTTTTAAATAAAACACAATAATTGTTTTTACCCTATAAAATTAATAATTCTTGCATTTTCTGCTTGAAACATAGATACTAAAAATTTTGCGACTATGGAAATTATAAATTGGACCCCATTACTTGAAATGTAATAGTGATAAAAAATATGAGCATCGTCGTTTGAAGGAAAATAAAAAAGGGACCTTAAAGACGTGCAAACCAAAATTTCGTATAATTTCATATTTGGAAGTTATTTGTGAATATAAAATGAAGTGGCTAGAGTACCGAACGTGGGACCGTGTTCAAAAAATTAAGGTCTCAAATTGACATGGTTTTCACAATTTCTCTAAATATACCCCAACATTGCCCAACCTAACGCCCAAACGCAGGCTTGGAAAATGCGGGCCAAGTATTATGCGTTAGGTGAGGTTATTGTTGTTCTATTTAGAGTAGTATAAAAGCAACCTTAGTAAGCTATTCAACAACGGTTCCACGTTCTTGTCGGGATTTGTATTTTTAACAACGGTCCCGAATGTTAAGGCACACGTACCTTCGACGTTTCTAGTTCTAAACGAGGTACTAAATCAAACCATTTGCAGTTTTGTACAGTAACCATTTGTATATGCATTTCTCGGGAAAAACAAAAACATCTTTATAATAGTCGACTAATGGGGCAACTTTGCCCTAATTTAATCGACTTTGTATCTCTTATAGTTTACGAGATCCCAATGTGAGCCTCGAAAAACGGGCATATTAAATTAAAAAACTTAAGTCTTATTACAATTTTGCTCGCCGTGTCGCCCCTGACCAAGTGTCGCCCGTGTGCGACGCACACATTGCACCCTGTGACGGCGCGCCCCTGTATATATGATACTATTTTATTTTATTACTATGTATAAGCCCGTTTTTTGTTAATAACTGTGTAGAATGCCATACGCTAAATAAATAATAAGTAACATATTTTTCTTAGATATGCTGAATCATATGTACGTATCTATTCTCTGCATTAAAACTATACTTTATGGAGAATACTCGAAAACTTAAATAATCTAAAAACACAATTCCTCTATTTATGTGTCTGTAATCTTTGTAAAATTGTGTTTGTCTCATAAATAATTCACAATCGCTGGATTTATCTTTATTTCCTCCCTTTCTACGCCACTGGCTTTCGCTGCTTGGCTTGCGTGGCGTTGCGTATACCGCGATTTGTAAATCTGTTGTTTTAAATAAAATTTCCGGGGTTTTGTTTCATTTTTCCGGCGTGTAATGGAAAGGGGCCGAGCAGAAGACTGAGGCTGAGGTTTTGTTTATTGTATATTAGATCGAGAAGAAAAGAAGGATTTATCGAATGCAGGACTCGGAGATTACCGCTTCGTTAGACTTGCTGATTCAATTACAATTGCAATAAATAAATGGAGATTACCCATTCTGCGCTTTCACATACTTTTGAGGAGGCTTTCTTACAGATTTCTTACAGAAATGACCTACAATATCAAATTACTTTAATGTTAGTCGTCTATATGATCTCTTCTCTAAACAGTAGTACAGTGTGTTCAAAAAAATTCCTAACTCGGAATAGGCTATGAAGAAAGAAACGTATGTCAATTTAAAAATATTTATTAAAATGTCTATTTGACATGAGATATTGTCAAAAATGTTATCTGAAGAAATCAAAGCTCTTCTTGTTGAATTTTATTTTAGAAACGGAAACAAAATAGAAAACGGCGAATGTCAATATACTGTATACTTCTTTATTGTCACCTTAAAATTATATTTCAAGTTCAATTTTGACAACTTGACTTTTGAATTGAATAATGATGGGACATACGTTTCTCTGTTCATAGCCTACTCCGAGTTAAGAATTTTTTTGAACACACTGTACTATCGCGTGTGTGATCAATAGACTTAAAAATCTGGTGTGGCCAACACAATACCTCCCGCCATTTACAGCCCGAGTCACAAAAAAGATTAAATTAATCCTTATTTTTGGATTAGCGAATTTTACTCTAATTTTGACAGTTTATTTCTTAAAATATAGTCTAATCTAATCCAAGTAACTACCTTTTTTTTAAACCCCTCAACAGGATTAAATTCCAATTACAGAGTGGATTCACATTCATACACATCCATGCTGAAAACTGTATTGAATTCCTTGTCTATTGTTCTATTTATTTTTTCTTTTTAAAACTAATATTATTTTGAAATGATTAGTTCTTTGATAAAGACACTTATCTGTCAGTTACATTCATTTGAATAACTGCGTTCTGTTTGTTTAATGCGTGGGATCTGGGATTTAAGTTACAGAAATTTTTATAAATTTATTCATAAAATACGTAGAAAAAGTATTCATGCAAATATATAGAAAATTTAATAATCTTTAATTTTTATGATAACATTAATCTCGAAAAAATTATATTTAAAGGTATTTTCTGAAGAAAAACTATTTTGAGCTTCTAGTAAAGTGCCATTTCCGGTTATCCGATTTTCATCAAAATCTAATGCGCTCTTTCTATTACAGAAAAAGTTCGAAATACAAGGTTTCAAAATTTTCTGAATGATAGTATTTGAGTTATAGAGGAGGATCCACACACACATACACACAGACATCATCGTGAAAATTTTAAAATTGAATTCTAGGGACCTTAAAACGTGGTCATTTACCAAAATCTCGATATGCGATTTTTAGCACGATCCTTGTACCTCCCTTACTAAGGGTAGTGGGAGGTAAAAATCTGATGTGGCCAACACCAAACCTCCCGCTATTTAATTTTTATTAATTTAAATATACATACTTACATATTTATAGTTATTGTGGAAACTATATTAAGATCCATTCCATATATCTATGGTTCTATTTACTATTTTCTTTATAAACGTTACTATTATTAATTTGAGATGATTAGTTCTTTGAGATATGAACTGCGTAACCAAGGAGTTTTGCTTGTTTAAAGCGTAGGCTCCGGGATTATAATTACAGATATTTTATAAATTTATCCATAAAATATATAGAAAAAGTATTTATACAAATCTGTAGAAAAATTAATAATCTTTAATTTTTATAATAACACAAATCTTCAAAAACTAACATTTGAAAGTATTTTTCGAAGAAAATCTATTTTGAGGTTCAAATAAAGTGCCAATTTCGGTTATCTGATATATACCAAAATCTAATGGTCCCTTCCCGTATTAGAATAAGGTAGAAATACAAGGTTCAAAGTTTTCTGATTGATAGTATTTGAGTTAGAGTAAAGGATCCACATACACACATACACGCAGACATCATCGTGAAAATGTTAAAATCGGATTCTAAGGACCTTAAAACGTGGTCATTTATCAAAATCTTGATATGCGATTTTTAGCATGAATTCAATACCTCTCTTAGCGAGAGGTAAAAACTATCCAGTTTAAAGTAGTGCATATGTATTCGCAATCGAAATTAACGATAGAGGCGCTGATTTCGAAACAAGATGGCCGCCATACGATGGGTTTGACATATGATAGTTCTCATTGTTCACTGTGTTTCGTTGACTGTGTATACAAACCGAGTTTAAAAACTTATTTATATAAAGGCGATAAGTTTACATATTTAATTATTAATTACTACACTACTGATTCAGCTGTCACTTATTCAATATGGCGCTTGTACGATTGCTTTCCGTAGTACCGATTGGCGCCACTAGAGGGGAAATTTTATCTACGATTGCGAATACCTCCCTTACCAAGAGTAGCGGGAGGTAAAAAATCTGATTTAGCCAGCACATTACCTTCCGTCAGTTCTATTTTTATTTATTTCACTCGACATATTATACATGTGTTGAAAAGGTCTCAAGAAGCAGATACATACATATATTACAAAATAAAAGCATTAATATTAATTACAAAATTTCATTATTAAAATTGTTATATTCTGCTACAGAGTAAAAGCAATTATTAATTAAAAATATTTTGACAGCTTGCTTGAATGTTCTCAAGTTACTACAATCTTTAATTTCGGGTGGTAATTTATTAAAAATATCTAGACCTAGATATTGAGGAGATTTTCTTCCTATATTTAATCTGTTGCAAGGCAATCTAAAGTCCTGTTTATTCCTTGTATTGTATTTGTGTAAATCCATATTTGTTGGAAATTTATGTTTATTTTTATAGACATACTTGCACAATTCCAGTAATAATACAGAAGCTAATGTTAAAATATTAATTTTTTTTAATAAACTTCTGCATGAAGTTGACTGTGGGACTCCAGCAATACATCTAATTATTCTTTTCTGGCAAATGAATATATCCGATGCCATTGGAGAGGAACCCCAAAAAGAAACACCGTAATTTAACACAGACCCAACATGTGCATGGTATAGCATTATTAACTGCTCTGTATTAAGAATATTTTTAACATTTTTAATTAAATACCATGTGGAATTTAGTTTTTTAATAATATGATGGCAATGGTCGTTCCACAAACAATGTTCATTCATATGTAAACCGAAGAATTTTGTGTCACTCACCCTTTGCACCGTACTGTTACTAATATTAATATTCATGTCATTTTTATTCAATTGATTATGAAATCTAATGTAATTAGTTTTATTTTCGTTCAAAAATAATTCATTAATGTTAAACCAGGTTGTTAGTGAATTGTACACTTCGGTACAAGAGGCTTCAAGAGTTTTTGTATCCGAGTGAGACACAATAACTGAAGTATCATCAGCGTACATGGTTAAACTAACATTAGTGTTCCCCTGAAACATCAAGTCCATGTCATTAATATACAGCAAAAAAAGGATAGGTCCTAGAATAGAATCCTGTGGTACACCTATTTTGACTGCAGAAGGCTTAGAGTTAACTACAGATATTCTCAAATTATCCTTGTGTTTAATACATACATATTGCTGCCGATTATGAACAAAAGTCTTTACCCATGTGAAAGCTACTCCACGAATGCCATATTCCTCCAACTTATGAAGAAGCTTTGAGTGGTTAACACAGTAATTCCACATAGAAAGTTTTAAGCAAAAGATCCTATATTTCCAGTAAAATTATAAAACAATGTCAATTTTTAAATTTTAACTACAGACAGACTAACAAAAAAGTGGAAAGCATAACGAAATTGTCAACATAACGATCCGTTAAAAATTAACTGTAAGCTGACGTGCAACTGGTTAATAATGTAAATACACGTAGTGATGTCGTTTGTCCTTAATATTTTATTCCATCCAAAATTCATTCCCTTGCATATAAATATTTGACAGAAACAATCCTGGAAAGTTAAACCTGCGGTAATAGAGTCTTCCTCTCGGGTCCAAAGTCAACAAAACCGGAACATTTTTATTGACTCACCCTGTACGCTATACGCTTCAACTGGCGAGATAAAGTAAGAATTTAGTGGAAGCCAAAGGGCCTGAACAAACACAATAAATCAATAATTGTATCGGTGGTGACATCTTTCGTCGCCTGCAACCAGTATTTTTAAACAGGCGTAAATTTCGATGACAAATTGTCCGAGCGGCCAGGCCTGTCAAAATAAAATGTGGACAAGAACAAAAACAAGCGATGGTGGGAAAAGAAAAACAGTGAAAGTCGACTACCTGATGGAACACAGTAGCAAAGAGATTACAAGAAAGATACAAGGAGTGTGAAGTTACTTAATAATACATTAGCTACATGCTAGATGGGAAAATGATATAGTTCAAGTTCAACCACTCCTATACGTCGTTCCAGATAAGAATAGACATTACTATGGGCCAGGGCCCGTAATGGAAAGATTTTTCGTTTCGTTTCGATTCAGCACCGATAAAAATAATTTCGTTTGGTTAATATCGTTCCTGCTTAAAAAATTTCGTTTCTTTTGAAACGAAAAATAAATTTTGTTCCGAACCGGTCATTTCATTCCAAATATTTTTATATAAAAAAATCTGATGTGGCCAGCACATTACCTTCTGTCAGTTCTATGTATTTTGTACAAATTTCATACAGAAAGTTCCTTGCTAAAGATTATATTTCTTGTACTTTACCTTCCGGCAGTTGCATGTATTTTATGCAAATTCCATACAGAATATTTATAGCAAAAAAACCTATATTTCCAGTAAAATTATAAGACAAACACACTATATCAATTTCACTTGACACTGACATCTTTCAATCAAAATTTTCTTAATATAGTAGCTGTTTCCATAGCTATGGCTACTATATGAAATTTAATTTCTTTATAATTTTTTAACTCTATATCCATTTAATATTAAGTATAAAATGCAGTCTAATCGTATAGAGAATAAAATATTCTTTAATATTTATAATAACATTAAATGTGAAAAAATGATATTTAACATAGTTTTTTCAAGAAAAACTGTTAAAATCTTCAAATGAGGATACTACGGGTTGTCCAATTCTAACCAAAATCTAATCAGCTCTTCACATGGATTTAACGAAGAGAAATATGAAAGAATTATAATTTTTAAAATTCTAGTATGGAAGTTATAGTATACGAAAATTTTGTTACACACACACGCACACGCACGCACATAAACACACACGCACACACACACACACACACACACACACACACACACACACACATACATCATCTTAAAAATAGTAAATTCGTATTCTAGGGACCCTAAAACGTGCTTATTCATCAAAAACTCACCACCGAATTTTTTGACCAAAGACAATACCTTCCTTACCTAAAGGTGACGGAAGGTAAAAAAAACTCTTAAACTAATAATAAAATAATTTTATTTATTTTATTATTGCAATAACAAAAATAATTAAAGATTTAAATATATAATTCGATAAATTTTTACTGAGTACCGACATGAGATATGTAATATTTAAATTCTTTAAAAATAAGATTAAAATTAAGCGTGTATTAAAAACAAATAACGTTATTAACCGAAATATATTTTTTAATTTGGGTCATATCGTTGTTGCTCCTGAAATAAAATTAAGAATTTCGTTTCGTTTCTGTTCCAAATTTTTTTTTTTTTGTTTATTGTTTTCGTTTCTGTTCCGTTGCAGGTCCCTGATTATGGAGGTATTATATGTACGATTATAATACTATGACAGGAGTTTTTCAGTTTTTGCAATACGCAACTTTATTGTCACATGTAAGAGCTAGAAAAAGAAATTATGTAGATTTTATAATTTGTTGAAAATATAAACAGGCCGAATTATAATTAGTTTAAGCTCATATATGTATTAAAAATGTTAATAATTGTAGAGAAAATTAAATAAGTTTCAGAACATAAACAAAAGATAACACTTAAACTACTTTAATATCTAAATCATAAAAGAAATTAAATTTTTATTCTAGCCATTTCTAAAACATATTTTTGCCATATAAACTAAGATTCTAGTGTTATTAGAGTCTTTATAGTGGTTATAAAATAAGTAATATAATAAAATATCTTGTTTCTTTTATCTTCGTAATTTATTCTACATGGCAGGGTAAATCAACATAACACATCTCACGTCTCGTAATTCTCTCGCTTAACCGCATTTAGCCAAAACAACAGCAGTCAACTTAAATTAAAACACATTTTCAACCTGGCTATCAACTTAAATACGCTTTCCACAGAAATGGAATGGCCGGAGTGACACTCAAATTTCAAGTAAGAAATAATATTGTAAAGATTTTATCTGTTTACATCCATATCTTCAAAATCATGGTGTCTGATTTTAGTTCTGAAGGTTTAGTTTCAAATTTGACCGACGACAAACTAAGAAATTATTCCCCGTTTTCAAATAAGTAGCATAAAAGTGACCTCTGTGGCATGATTTCTCCGAAAAACCGAGTGGCATATCCAACGATAGGTAATAAGGCGTGGTGATGTATTCAAATCCATTGTATTGCCGATGATACATCTATAATTATATCATATGTCAATCCCCAGTTTTTTTTATTAAACATTGTGCTACTTCACTTTGTATTCCACTAACTCTTATATTTAATAAATCTCTTAGGCTTAAATTTTAATTTAATACGCATGTTTCAGTCATACCTAACAAATAGAAAATTTGTAAAATATAATGGTTTTCAATCAGATTACTTTGTCCCTACATCCTCAGTACCGCAAGGATCGGTACTAGGACCATTCTTATTCATAATATTTATTAACGATCTCAGCTCACTAATAAGTAATTGTAATCATTTATTTTACGCTGACGACTTAAAAATTTATAGTTCTATTACTGATACTACTGATTGCTATGAGCTTCAAAGTCAACTGAAGAAAATCCAGGAATGGTGTAGTTCACACAATTTAAAACTTAATCCAAATAAATATAAAATCATGTCATATTGTAAAACGAGGAATCCTATACTTTTCAATTATCACCTTCATAACTACGTACTTGAAAGACCACCGTACTTTAAAGACTTACGGCCGGTTTCATAATAAATATAAAGTTACTTTAATTTTAAAGTTTGATCTAAAAGAGAAAAAAGCGTTTCATAAATCGACTTTAAGTTAAAGTTGTTAGTTTAAAGTCCTTTAAAATAAAGTCATGAGAGAGTTCCTGTACGAGCTTAAAGTGGATATTTAACTTATCAGTTTTGATTCATCATTTCTGATAAAAATGTTTTCTTTAAATTTTTCATCAATAACTTGTTGACAATAAGTCTCGTCGAAGATGTTAATATTAAACAAAGAAAGGATTATTTTAGCCACGAATTAATAATTGAAATATGTGGAACGGAAAATGATTTTATGACAGATTTAGGTTAAGGAAAATACAATTTTATTTGTATTGGAACAGATAGAAGAAATAATAAAACAAATAAATAAACATTGAGGTATTTATTAACTTTTTTAGAGGTGGTTTCACATCACATTATGTATTAATAATACCAGTACTAAATCCAATATCTTTTATTATTGGTGGGCCACCACTTGACACTGTCCTGTTTTTCCAAACCATATTTTCTAGCTATTTTTAAATTATTGAAATTTCTATTTAGCCATGACAGCCTGTTCAATTTTTGCCAAGTTGAATCCTACAAAAATTTGCGCAAATAAATGTTAAAATATTAAGTAACCTAACCTATAATATTGCCTACCTTTTCTTTTCATTGAATATTGTAGTTTTCCTTTTCTTACATTTCAACACATGTTTGTGATTATATATTAATTAAATCAAGGTGTATTATTTATCAAATGTAAAATTTCCGCCTCTATTTCTTCTATAAATATTATTCTGCCAGTCAGTCTTACTAAACAGTTTGTTCTAAAATTATTTGTAAAACTTTAGAACTACTTTACTTAAAGTAAAGGAAATATTTATTATGAAACGTACATATTTTAAAGTGTATATAAAGTCACTTTAAAATAAAGTTTAACTTTATCTAAAGTTTACTTTAACGAATTATTATGAAACCGGCCGTTAGGGATTATTTTCGACCCTGAAATGACCTTTGTAAACCACATTACTGATTTAGTTCAATCAGCTTCAAAAACACTTGGGTTTATTTATCGAAATTGCAGGCTATTTCATGATGTGGAAACCTTGATCATACTTTTTTATAGTTACGTCCGCTCTAAATTAGAGTACGGATCAATAATATGGTTTCCTATTTATGATCGATATAATGTTAAAATAGAGAATGTACAGAGACGTTTTTTGAAATTTGAAGTCTATCCACAACGAGGTTGTGATTATCATATGTTATTAGATCGTTTTTATTTTACGTCAATCGAAACAAGACGAACCTGTCATTCAATTATGTTTCTAGCAAAAATGTTGCAAAATAAAATTGATTGTCCTGCATTGTTAGAAAATATTAACATTCATGTACCACGGTTTGCGTCAAGGCAACAATTATATTTTGAATGTCCGAGAGCCAAAACAAATATGCAAACCAGATCGCCAATTTATAATATGTGTAGCAATACAAATTTAATTATAAATGATATAGATATCTTTACTTCGTCTCTGATTTCTATAATGAATGTAATTAAAAATGCATAGTAAGTAAATCTTTTTTTACATTAATTATTGTGAGCATTTGTTATTTTTTCATGTTACGATTTAAAGTTCCATCAAAAAAAATTTTTTTGTAGTGTAATTATGTGTCATATTTTGTCCTTTATATGGTGTATACTGTTGGGCAAATAAAGTTATTGAGCCAAGCTCATAACCTTTTACTAAATTTTACAACTAGGAGTTACTTACTAAAATAGATTAGTATTATACTAATGATACTGGTGCTCATAATTCCACTATTAGCTTATTTTAACTAGTGGTAAAGTATATATGGCAACCCTGTACTATTAATGAAAACGTTGAATGAGAGAGAACGATATATACAGAAATAAATAACATATTAAAGAAAATGGCAAATAAACGGAGCGTGGGGAAAATTGGACTCAAGAAGAAAAAATATTTTCGATTTTTATGATGACAATATTGGTTAACCAACTTTGAATGTAGAAATTAGCAAAAGAAAACGTGAAATACCTGATTGGGTTTTTTAGTTGCAAAATAATAAAAAATATGTTACAGGAATACTTAATGCCATATTTTTTATTCTACACTAAATGCTAGTATTGAAATATTAAGGAATTTTCCTTTGTTGGATTTTAGATTCATTGTTGTAATCAGTATTCTTGGACTGTAAATATCCTTTATTGTAATCAATATAAGAATATTACAAGTATTGTTCGCAATATAATAAAGTCGGAAAAATTGTGTAATAAATATTTGTATATTTTCTTAAATTCATTTTATGTAAGTTTTTCTAATGGATTTTCCTCTTTCTATATATTTTCTTTAGCAATGGCAAGTGATTTTCTCTTAATTCACACATCTCTATTCATTAAAAAAAATATATTTCATGACAATCTATTGACTGAGAGGTAATAGTACTTAAAATAGCATTTGGTGCTACTAATTATCACTACTAAATTTCTCTTTTATTAGGTACTACTAAGTTATACTTGCACTAGTTTTACTTTATGAGCGCAAATAATTTAATAGTGACTAGTCAATTATTAGTAATGCTACTAATATTTACTAAAAGGTTATGAGCTTGGCCCAATATTATTAATGAAGGTCACTGTCCCAGTATCTGGAAAAAAGCCTTAGTAGTTCCCGTTTTCAAAAATGGCAATAAAAATGAGGTTGAAAACTACCGTCCGATCTCTAAACTTTGCATTTTTGAAAAAATATTTGAAAAACTTATTTACAAAACCTTATTTGCTACATTTAAAAATATAATAAATATTGAGCAACATGGCTTTTATTCAGGTCGATCAATTGAATACACGGACTTCATTTTACAGTCAATGGATGATAAAACACAGGTAGATGCAGTATACATCGACTTTAGTAAGGCATTTAACCGGATTAATCATCTTATCCCGATTTCGAAATTAGAGTTGTACGGTGTTCACGGTCAGTTTCTACAATGGTGCAAATCATACCTTACTGATAGACAACAATGTGTAACTATCAATGGATACACCTCGGAGTACTTTCCTGTAACCTCTGGGGTACCACAGGGTTCACATCTAGGGCCTCTCCTTTTTCTAATCTTTATTAATGACATTAAGAGCTGTTTTACCAACTCCAAGTTCATTACGTATGCTGATGACCTTAAAGTATTTAACGCTGTCAAAACTGCATCCGACTGTTCTGCGATGCAGGAAGATCTTGACAGACTAAGCTCTTACCTGATAAGGAATGATTCAACTCTTAATTTTGGTAAATGCTCATGTATTACTTTCACACGTAATAGAAAAATACTTACGTTCAATTATTCCATTGACGGTAATAATATTAGTCGTGTCTCTCATGTTAAAGATCTTGGCGTCATCTTAGACAGTAAGCTTTTGTTTGACTTACATTTTTTTAAAAATTGGTACAAGTTTCACTAATTATAACACTTTTATATTTCTTTATTATTCTCTTGTACGATCTCAATTAGAATTCGCTACTGTTTGCTGGTCACCGCATTATCATGTATATATAAATGTGTCCAAAGAAAATTTATTTCTATTTTGAATTTCGTTACAAAAAAAACGAATACTTTTGGATCTGTCTTTCTTATTTAAAATTTTAAATAATTTTATAGATAGTTTCGTTATTTTAAATAAATTTTCTTTACGGATATCTCATCATTCTCCTCGATTATCTGATTTATTTTTTGTTAAGCACTGTAGAACAAACTCTGAAATGAATTCACCGCTAGTTAGATTAGTACATGCTTACAATAATTTAGCTTCTGTACCAAATGTACCTGATTTATTTTGTTGTAGTTTACGTACATTCAAAATATTTGTTAAATTTTATTTGAGTTATTTGTATTCTATTTAATACCGACTTTCTTTCTTATTCATTTTTGTTTTTATACCACTGTTTTTATATAAGTTTATTATTAATATTTTCCCTCTACTTCGCAATATGTAATGTTTGATGTTGTTAGTGCTGCACTGTTATTGGGACTTGTCCTGTTGTGTAGCCCTTCTTTGTAAAAATAAAAAAAATACTTGTAGCAGAAAAAATGCGAATATATTTTAAATAGTCTGTCAGACTGGTTTTGTTGTAACGAGCTATATTTTAATCTAAATAAAACTCATTACATAAGATTCCATTTTCCACAGTGCAGAAAAGAATTATATCTAAATCTTTCAATAAATGGACATGTAATTGAAAAACAAAGAACGAAAATTTCCTCGGCTACAATTTCAGTGAAACTCTAGATGGTAGATATCATTTAGAAAAATTATCATCAAAATTAAGTTCCATATGCTACCACTTCTGGCATCTGAAAAATTTATAACAAAAGAACAGCATAAGTAGAGGCCAGATCTGTTTTTGGGGTGCCTCATCCTCGACATATGATGCATTCATCATCCAGAAACGGGTAGTCCGAACGGTAGCGGGTATCTCTCGCAGGTAGTGTCCACATCAGATTTTTATTTTATATTTTACGAATAAAAGTGAATCACTGTATACATATGTGATTGTAATAATTGTCATTTTACACGTCGGTATTTGTACTGAGTTAATTGTACAAGAAACAAAGAAGATTCTAGTTTATGTACCTAACAATTACAGTAATATATTTACAACATAAACAGTCATGCATGGAAATAAAAATATTTGAAATTTATGTGAATATATGCCTATCTCTCTGTTGGCAAATACAATCTTCGCTATTTTGCATAATGGCAAATATTCCGCATTAAAAATACATTAATATTCACAGCAAATAAATATCCCGTGAAAAATTTGCCGCTGAATTTTATTTATTATTCATTAGATGTTTGGAGATATGTAACTGCTGAAATGAATTAAATTTATTACGGTAGTAAAATAAAATTATGTACAGGTATTTTTTATCTCACCCAAGATACTTTGCAGAAAATTATAGAACGTAAAACATTAAACACTCGTTTCTCTTTCAGGAAAAATATTATTTTTATTATGGAAATGTTTGATTGTTATCATTTTTTTATTGTTGTGGGTATCGTAAAACGGAAACTACCACTGATTTCTAATTATACGAGTGCATACGCTAATAATTTAACACTAAACATGAAATATTTTATTCATACTTGTAATAAACTAGCACTCATATTAAGTATTTGTTGCTCACTTGCATTTTTATATTTTATTTCTGTTTTTCTTCTGATGCTATTTCTCAAAGAAATTTTTGCTTTATTTATATTATATAAATATTTGGGATAAAGGTACATGCATTTTCTATAATTGCTTTTCTTCTTTTACAGAACCACCATCGAATTTAATGAAAGCATGCAGGGTCGGATTGGCCAGTCGGGATAATCGGGAAATTCCCGAGAGGCCGCGGCTTCTTGAGGCCGCCGCTCGGTGATTACAAACTAAAATTTGAGTACGTGGCATCATCTAATTAACTTCACTGGGTAACAGTTATTATTTAGATCGTTTTCAGTATTTTCTAATTCTTGATAAAATTTCTTTCGGTGTTGCAGATATAGTCCGAGCTCGAATATATGAGGTTTTGATATTTTCCTACATTGTAGATTTTGAATGATTGGAATTATAGTTAAGGTATTGTCTGGTGTTGGTGTGTTGGTTTACGGTAGGGTAGACTGATGTTATTAGTCCATGATTCGTTTTCTCTGTTAAAACATCCAAGAACGCAAGCACTCCATGAAACTTTTTCTCCATTGTGAACCTAATATATAGTATCATCAACATATCTAACCCAAAGTTTAAGTCTTATATTGGCTGTATCTAGTGCTAATTCTTCAAAAAATACCATGTATAAATTGGCTATAACAGAGAAGAACCCATCAGCAAACCATCTTCTTGTACAAAATATCTAATCTTTTTCTCGGAAATATGAGTTCTGTAGGCAGAACTGCAAAAGTTCCATAATACCATCAAGAGGCAAGTCGGTTCTATCTTTTAAGTTGATTTCTCGTAAATAAACTTTCAACATCAAAGCTGACAAAAAGATTTTGTGGTTGTAATTGTATTTAGATCAAAGGTTCTACAAAATGTTTTGAATTCTTCACATATGATGTTCTTTTTCTTTGAAGTGACTGAATGATTGGTAATAGAAATTGTGATAGTTTGTAAGTAGGAGAATTTATGGAACTCTTGACGGGTTTCTGAGATAGATTTTTGGAAGCCCCCTGTACAGGTGTGGAAGCTTGCTAAAATATGGAATGAGATCTGTTCTCGTTCTAAACGGAATATAATTCTTTCTATTTCTTCTTCTACAAGTTTCTTCTAATTTCCTTTGGTATCCAATATTACTGTAACACTTCCATTATCTCCGGGAAGAATCTTGGTTGTGTTATCTTTCAATGCTTTATTTTCTTCGTTTTCAAGATTAGGTAATTTTTTGCATCAGAATTTTCCTCACTCTCCATTTATTAATAATTTAATATTGTCTACAACTTTTAAAAGAACCTAATGTTATTTTCTTAACTACAGAATGTTTTATATTTTAAATAATATTTTTAAGAGCGTTTTTTTTTATATTTCAACATCTTTTATAACTGTTCAATTTCTATGTAGGCAAACTAATTTATTTGTGGCAATATAATTATAAAATTTAAAAAAACTGGAGATGAGGCCGATTATGCTAGAATTTTCCCGGGCCGCTGAATCTTCCCAATCCGGCCCTGAAAGTATGACACAGTAACCATTTTCTTTACTCTTCTTTATAGCCTATCTCAATTTATAGTAAATTAAAAAATTAAAACATGAATAATAAAACTAGGCCTTATTTCCAATTATTTACCACAAAATTCATTTTAAACATACTCGTATATAAATAAACTATTTTAAAATATGATCCAAACCTTTTCAAATTTGGTATATAAGACTTTTATGTCAATGAGAACAAAATAGTAGATTTTGGTTAAAATAGGCTAACCGGAAGTGATATATTACCTGAATTGACGTTTGACATTTATAAATAATTTATGAAAATCAGAAAAAAAGAAAAAAGTGCCATGGCTATAGCTACTAATAAACCGAAATATTAAAATTTCTTTTTAAAATTGTGAAGAAACTATCAACATAATAAAAAAAAATGTTGAAACAGTTTTGTATACAATTTTTAATTCTGAACAACTTCGAACTCTAGAGTTTTTGCCGTAAAATGAACAGGACAGCAAGAAATTGCAAAAAAATAAAATCCCATGTTAAATCGCTATGTTCGCACTTTAGCGTCAACACCCTGTATACACACATACACACAGATATCATCGCGAAAATGTTAAAATTAGATTCGAAGGCCTTAACATTTCCCAAAATCTCAATATGCGATTTTTAGTACGATCCCTATAACTCCCTTACCAAGGGTAGCGAAAGGTAAGAAAATAAAATAAAAAATCTGATGTGGCCAGCACATAACCTCTCGCCAGATATTTTATCTGGTTGTACGCATAAAACGAAAAATATTTTTAATTACAAATACATATATTCATGTCTCAATACAAAATAATTATCACATATATTTGCAAAATCTATGGGATATTTTAATATAAATTATGTACAATACATACATTTTTTTTATATTCAATATCCTGAAATTTTCTTTTTCTACTTTCCTTTTATTTTTTTATATTCTTTTTTTCGCAAATTCCTTTTATATTCTCTTTTACCTTATTCTTTTGCGTTGTTGACTTTTTTTTAATTTCATAATGACGTACAAATATTTTTTGCCAGTGACATTTATGTGTCAGTTACAAACATTTGAATATCTTGCCTTGAAGTAGTTTCATCTGATATTTTTTACATCAAATTATTTTATATGCATTTCTTTATCTCTAAATCTATAGAATATATAATAATGAATTTAACGTTCTTTAATATAAGTATTTACATAATATTTAGATGATTTTTTTCTTGTAACTACTACTTCCGGTTGTCCAATTGTTACCAAAACTTAATCAACTCTTTCCATTATTGTTAGATTGAGAAATCCGTAGTTAGAAATGTTTTAAGTCTTATAGTACCGTGGATCCAACACACACACCCACACACGCTCACACACACACACACACACACACACACACACACGCACGCACGCCCGCACACACACACACACACACACACACAGACACACACACTCATAGACACACACACACACACACACACACACACGCACGCACGCACACATACACACATACACACACACGCACGCACGCACGCACGCGAAGACACGCACACACATCGTAAAAATGTTATAATCGGCTTCTAGGGACCTTAAAACGTGCTAATTCACTAAAATCTGGATATGCGATTTTTAGCATGAATTCAATACCTCTCTTAGCGAAAGGTAAAAACTATCCAGTTTAAAGTAGTGCATATGTGCAATACAAATGGAAAACTTATTTAGACTGCAACATGTAAGATTTCATTTGACAATTCGTTTCAATACGATATCCGCAAATTACGAAAAAAATAAAGTTGTGTAAACAGTGCAAATGGGTATAAGTTGAAGTGTTCCAAAACGAGAAACTTGGACAATAAAACAACTTTTCGTAAGCTTTTCCCCATATGCACGGCACTGGTTCGCGCGGGCCATAAAGCATAATAACGCTGAAGAACAGCGGTCCACAGGAGTCCCCAAGCGATCGTGACTCTCTTCAGGGCACTTATCTCGCGCGAGATGACGGAAGCCACCGTTTTTTGAATATGATTTCCGGAATAAATTTACGCGCCGACGTAAATCTTCTCCGTGCGCGGGAATTAAAATTAAAATGCTTTATTTTTGTTGGCTTTATTGTTGTAGAGATACTGGGGACTAATTTATTACGAACGAGCAAGTTCGTTTTTTTCTTTCTGAAGGCAGTCGGTGATAACAGTTCGCTGGACCATGATATTAGCAGCAGTAGTAGTAGAAGGAGGATCGCTATACATTAGTAGTGATTTATGATGGCTAGATTTAGTGATTTACATTTCAGTTATTTTAGAATTAGTCCGTGTTCATTTGCTACTCATGCGTGTCTATTACAATTATTGTAGGGGTTCATTTACAGAAATCAATTCAATTGAATAATAAGACTGTTTCAAGAATTTTTATGACTTTATGACCTACTACATTTTAAAAAATATTGTTCTTACCTTCCGTCACCTTTAGGTAAGGAAGGTATTGTCTTTGGTCAAAAAATTCGGTGGTGAGTTTTTGATTAATAAACACGTTTTAGGGTCCCTAGAATACGATTTTAATCTTTTTACGATGATGTCTGTATGTGTGTGTGTGTATGTGGGCGCGTGCGTGCGAGCATGTGCGTGCGTGTGTGCGTGTGTGTGTGTGTGTGTGTGTGTGTGTGTGTGTGTGTCTGTGTGTGACAAAATTTTCTAATGCGATAACTCTAATACTACAATTCCAAAAATTATAATTCTTTCGTATTCCTCTTCGTTACATCCATGTGAAGAGCTGATTAAATTTTGGTTATAATTGATCAACCGGAAGTACCCTCATTTGAAGATTTTAACAGCTTTTCTTGAAAAAACGATGTTAAATATCATTTTTTCACATTTAATGTTATTAAAAATATTAAAGAATATTTTATTCTCTATACGATTTGAATGCATTTTATACTTCATATTAAATGGATATAGAGTTAAAAAATTATAAAGAAATTAAATATCATATATATTAGCTAGCTATGCTATAACTCTGGAAACAGCTGCTGACAGTATGTTAGTGTTATAATTTTACTGGAAATATAGGATCTTTTGTTAGAAACTTTCTGTATGGAATTTGTATAAAATACATAACTGCCTTAAGGTAATGTACAAGAAATAGAATCTTTAGCAAGGAACTTTCTGTACGAAATTTGTACAAAATACATAGAACTGACGGAAGGTAATGTACTGGCCACATCAAATTTTTTGATCCTCAATTTAAAAATAATACGAAATATCCATTAAATATTTACGTAATCTGAAGCAGAATGTGACTCAGAGTACAGGTCTCTCAGTTTCGATGTTTTTTTAAGGTATGTCGGGTATTATTAATGATAGAGCAAAACCGTTTGCACATTCTAGGCTCAACTTTTTGAAAAAAGTTTAATAGTCACTATAGGAATTTTCGATCTTTTGTTTCTGAGCTACAGGCAAAAACTCGTTTCGCTCATTTTGAAAATCTATCATATCTTATTATGACAGAGAAAAATTGTTTTTGCAAATTATTTACCGTTTTTTAAATATAATAACATGGAGTAATTATATTTTTTGAAAACTTAATAATTCTCGAGATATAACACAAACTTTGATTTTTTAAATGGGAACCTATGTTGAAAATAGTCTCGCCTTTTTGCTTATTTTATAAGCTTTTTAATGATGTGTAACATGTCTACATTCTTTTGTTTTAAACTTGAATAAGAGATGAATTATTAATTTATTGGGGTAAAAAAATAAAAAATTATTAAGAAACAAATGCAGAAATCTTTTATTATACAATGTTTCACACACTATATCAATATCCTCTTTCAGGGCATGAATAATTCATCACAACTGAATCACTTTTCTACAATGACCGATTTAAATATAAAAATCAGATAATTAAAAAATTAATGTTATTGTATAAAGGGATATTATTTATTTTTGAGGGCTGCTTATGTCGTTGCTGTAAATATTACTATTAGCATCTATTATTTAATGTTTAAATTGGCCAATTTACGAAAATACCGAAAACAACGTTCAATTGTGAAGTTTCAAAAATTGTTTTTCTGTATGAACACGTTACATAAAAAATTTTTTTAGAGTTTTACGTATTCTTAGAGTTTGAAGTTTATAAATCGTCGAAGTTTAATAGTCAATAACATGTGTTTACCAAAACTTTTCCCATATTGTACGGCTTCAGTAACATTGAAATTAACTTTGAGTTAGGATAAAAAAGTATATAAAATAGTTGATAAAATATTTACTTAGTTACTCCCACTCCCAATATCGTATAAGTAGGCTGCAAAGACGTTGTTTGTAGGGATGTATATACACTTTACAGCTAATAAATCTATTAACAACGGGAGGTAAGTAACACTTTTACATCCCTATCTAGCTGTCTTAACACTCTCTTTGTCAAATATCAACAGTTAGATATTTTAAACTTATGTCAAATATTTACCCTTTTTATATTATTATAACAAAAAACTGAAGACGTTATTTTAAATTAATTTATAACAAATATGTAATAATAAGTATGGGTCGAGTTTTAAATCTAAATAAATTGTAAAGTTATTTTTCTAGAAATAATTATTACAGCATTATTACAGAATTTGTAGTCCTATTCTTACATTGGAGCACAGAGTAGCCTGTCATTTTTATTGCCCAATTTAGTTGATAGTTTCAAAACTACACCTTTTCCCAAAATTAAATACACAAATTCCAACCAACTGTCAAGAAATGATATAGCTATCATCCGCCATTTTGATTCCAAAATGTACTTCACTTTAAATTAGGACAGATGACAGCGTTTTACTTCTTAATTTTTTATGGAATACTAAGATCTTTTGTTTCAATATATCATAATGTCAATATTCAACAGTATCCCTTGACATTTATAAGAGTAAGGAGTAAGACAAACATTTAAAAAATATATCATCGGAAGTGGAATAATATAGCAAAACATAATTATAGATGCGTTCTATCGGTGTCAAAAATATTCCTACTAGAATAAGAATATTCTTAAAGCAATAGAACACTCAGTAGCAAATAACTGTCAAGTAAAAAATAAATATGATAGAACAGTGGCAGTGGTTATGTATTATTGTTAGTTAACAACTAAAGATAACTTTGTATATTTTGGATCTTCAAAATGTTGTTACGAAGTATAGCAGAGATTATAATTATATAAAAATATATTAAATAAGAAAAACATAAAGGAGGTATTTTTGTTGAGCACAGTCTGATCTGAACATTCACAAATGTAACAAAAAGGTACGCGCGACAGTCGGCTAGTAAAATTTTGAATTTATCTCCCCTCTATATATCTTCCTACCAGCGCTTCCAGCTCTGAAGTTGGAATGATTCGTAGGAATATTCAGATTTTTTGACGCAAAATAACGATCATTGATGTTCTACTAGAAGTAGTAGGAACATTTGTAACACCGAAAGAACGTAACTAAGTTACAGAAGGTAACGTATTCTAGCACGAGTTACAAATTCGCTCACGAACGTGTGTTTTACACTATTTTATTTATTGAGGTTTTCATTTTCATAATCTTTTTAAAATAAAAATATAACAATTTCTATTAAGGAAAATTTTTGGTAGAATTATTAAATTGATGCCAATGCTTTGTGCTTTTTATTTTGTCCGTTGCCTAGATATTGCAGTCCTACTAATCTTATATAACAAAATATCACCAAAATGAAGCTCCTTCCAACGTTCCAACATCAATATTAGTGTTAGAACGTGACATTTTAATTCCGAAACAGAAAAAAATTCTTATATGAAACTCGAGACATAAATATCTTTTTGTGCAACCGGACGCGAAATAAGCATTTCGCAGCCGCAATACAGGCCGCGAAATTAAATTTCGCAACCGTTGTCATGGTAACGGCCGCGAAATTAGGTAAATAATCACTTTGACACTTGAAAATTGCATGGTTTTGTTTATCAAATGTTAATCCCTAGCCACCGTGAAAGCTAACTTTCTATATACAATGAAACTGTTTAAAATTAATAAAATTTCTAATTACATATTTTTTACGGTTGCACAAAAAATATTGTGTACACCTTGTCCGCGAAATCCTTTAGCGCCCTCGAGATTGTCTTGCCTTGGCCGCAAGCGGCCTCGGCGACAATTTTTCTCTCGGTACGCTAAAGAGTGATTTCGCGGCCTTGATATACAAATAACTATTATTTGCAATCATTATAGTAATATGTCGATTTCTAATCTTTTAGAGGAAGGGAAATACGTCATTCCTAAACATACGTTAGTATTAGTAAATTGCTGATATATGAAAATTGTGTTTTGTTACTGTCATACATATTAACATTAAGTGTTAATAGAAAGAAAATGCAGAAAACCGGCTTTTCTTTCGTTTATTTTGTTGTAAAGTAATCATCAACGATCGTGAGCACTTTGCCCATTTATTTTCAAGTTGTACGAAACAATAATTACAAATTTCCAAACAAACCAACTTCAGCTTCGGTTCGCAGATTACATTCTTCAGATATTCTCGCTCGAGGTCTTTGTTTTTAAGATTTATTTTCATTATACTTTGGACTTAATAAAATTTATCTCAATTTCATTATAGTCTTACGAACAATATAATAATCGTAAATCATTTCCAATTACCAATTTTTAATAAGAAATTTTATATGAAAACAAAACTCTTAAGATGAAGAATAAGAGAATTATTATTCAATTGAAAATTATATTTGTTTACTTTAAATCAGGGCTTTTTTATAACGTAACTCACCGGAACAGTGTTCCGGCATTTATTTTCGATATTTACTATTTTATTTATTTTGATAAGTTTTCTTAAATTGTGGAAATATTGATTGCGCCAACGATATATTTACACATCTTACATGTGTTCTATTTTTACCTCTCGCTAAGAGAGGTATTGAATTCATGCTAAAAATCGCATATTCAGATTTTAGTAAATAAGCACGTTTTAATGTCCCTAGAATTATAACATTTTTACGATGATGTGTGTGTGTGTGTGTGTGTGTGTGTGTGTGTGTGTGTGTGTGTCTGCGAGTGTGTGTGACAAAATTTTCTAATGCGATAACTCTAATACTACATTTCCAAAAATTATTATTCTTTCGTATTCCTCATCGTTATCTCCTTAAGAAGAGCTGATTAGATTTTGGTTATAATTGGTCAACCGGAAGTACCCTCATTTGAAGATTTTAACAGTTTTATTTGAAAAAACGTTGTTAAATATCATTTTTTCACATTTAATGCTACTTGATAGTAAAAATATTTTACCGGTTTCAGGATATTATTCCATTGTTTACATGTACAAAAGTAGGCTGGTAACTAAGTAATAACTGTATCTGTATGGTAATATTATTACCATACTGACTTGTCAACAACGGTCTACAAAATGAAAATAAAATAAAATGAAAATATAATGCTCTTCATTAATACGTACAGATAATGTTAGCCTATCGTTCTAAATACGGTCTACTTTATTCTAAAGTAATAAACATGAGGAGTAAAGCATATAATTTGAATATTTGTCATATGTCAAAATAATTGTTCTGTTAACCATAGTAATCTGAAAGTAGCATTAATGAGAGAATTTCAAAAAATGATATTTATCAATAATGTCTTAATTTTCTGAAACCGATAAACTATTGAACAAACCACGGATGTTATTAATCATAAAAAGCTTTAGATGTCTTAAAATCCTCGCTCTACGAGCTCGGATTTCAAACTTACATCTGCGGCAGTTATGATGTGCATAACATTCCTAGGCATGTTAATAGCTAGTATCAACTCAACAAATTTCATTCCATATTTGATAAAATATAACTAAGTACACAAAGATATTTCTTCTACTAACTAGTGATTTTCGGAAATTGTATCCATAGCATAACTTTTGTTCATTATTACCTCTTTGATTTTCTTATTTACGTTTGTTACCAAATTATTGAAATAAACGTTGAACAGAAATTATGTAAATAAAGACTACTAAACTGAGCTGTTTCATTTTTGTAAATCTTTTTGTCTGAACAACGAAATCAAATATTCGTGTCTGAAGCCGTACAAAAACCGAATCAGTCGAAATGAAAAACAAAGTAATTTCAATTTTCAGGTTAGTATGTTCATTTGAAACAATCGAACCGTACAAAAAAATAACAGTCTGATCCAATACTCGGCGATTCATTAGCAAATTACACATTACCGATTCAACCCACGCGTTTTTGATCAACCAAAACTCAATTAAAACTTAAACACGGCAGTCTCGTCTCGGAGGGAGTGACTTGTGCGCAAGCGTGACTGCAGGGTGTAGATGGTGGCGTCATCTGTCGTCGAATGCCGGAACAAGCATAGTTGCTTGTCAATATCTCATTTGGCGCTTGCGAACGGTTTCAATTACGAAGTTTGCACGCGCGAGGTTTCCTTCCGCGATGAATTGGCGACCTGCGAATGCGATGCGATTTGTAATTTACGAACGTCAGTTGGGAAGTGAACGGAGCTACGTTTACATGTTCATACATGTCGGTGAAGTTGGCATTGTTGGCATGCAACCCTTAGTTATGAAATATGAACGACTTGATAGTTGATGAGGCAAGAATAGAACCTATCAAGTTACTGAAATAATTGCGTAGGCTTCCACAGTCTGAGTCATGAGAAATATTTGTTTTCCGGGGATGGACTGTGTTATATTTTGAGTCAGAGCTCAACGTTTCGCCCGCAGTCGTATGGGGCATCTTCAGAAACAAGGGGGATAGTACTGTCTTAAACAAGGTTACCCGATGTGTCAACTACGCTAGAGGCCGAGTTTAAGCAACAAGAGGGGGAGACTCAGTTTACAAGGTTACCCGACGTGTAAACCACGCTAGAGGCCAAATAAACCAAGTGACGAAAGGAAGGCCGAGAAGACAGTTTATACTATTCTAAAGATACGGTAGATGAGCAAAGCTAATGAGGACCAATGGGAATCGAGTTCGTAATGGTAGATTGGGCGTGTCGTGTTCCGAAAATCACCGGTTTCCACATGTGGCTCAAGAAATAGCCATCATCCCGATTGATGTTATTAAGATGTTTCCATATTTCTAAAGTTTCCCTGTATTTACGTCTGTAAAACTCAGGGACAGGAGCTAAAATGCGGGAATTTTCAAATAAGATGTTATGTCCTATGTTGTCAAGTTACTATTGCTATTATTCCTAACCATATAAAACACTGTTGTATTAGTTTATAGGCCCAACACACATGAAGTTTATATTCTAGTAGGTAATACTAACAAAAATTAAAAATAGTATACAGGTTGTTCCATTTAAGTGCTACACTATTGATATCTCGAGAAGTATAAAAGATACGAAGTCGGTTAAATTAGCAAACAATTTCTATTTTATAAGACTGCTTTAATGAGCGATACAAGAATTTTTTTAGACCAGTGATTCTCAAAATACCGTATGCTACTTTCGTATTTTAAATGGCAACCTATTTTTTTTATTTGCTTATTCGATTCAGTATTTTTTTCTGAATTCAACGATATCCATATGTAATACTCTTATTATTACAAAATATTTGAGAAAAATGCAAAATTAATAATGTATCATTTTTATTTAAATATGACACTATACAAAGAGCGCTATGGAAAAAACAAATAAATCAACAAAACAATTGTTAATATTATTTATGTATTTTATCTTGTTTAAATAATAATTATTCACAACTTAAAGAAAATTATAAAAGTTTTTGTAATTATTTCTTCATTTGATTTATTTGTTTATTCTCACTCTCTTGTTATATTATTACTGAAAATAATTACTCGAAAAGGAGAATAATGCACAGGCTGTTCAACTATAGTATGACTAGCGAATGAAAGTTGACGTTTAGATTATTTAATAGACGTGCTTTCTTTTGAAAACATTTTCCTATATTTGATTTGAAAGGAAACTGACCCTTATGTATTCCGTTACAGAAGATTAGAATTGTACTCAATACCAGGAGGAATTTAAAATGACCTTAGCAACAGGATTCAGGGATGTATTTATAATCTCATAAAAATAACTGTACGTCCTTTTCAATCCACCCTTGTATACATTAGAAGAATTTTGCAATGGACATATTTTACACGATTTGTATTGGACAGGTACATTTCAATGTAAAGAAACCTTCGGTGTATTTAAATCTAAATTTCAACGGCAATGTCTTACATTACACTCAGTGTGAACCCAAATTTATTACCGTCACAGTATCCCAAATCTCCTGGATATACGAGTACTCCGACAACACAAGATGAATTCGATCCGCCGGTCACAATCTAACACAGCGTGACGTAGGTAACACAGAGTGTGTTAGAGACGTGGTATATGTTCTTCTATGTTTACACACAGCCAAAGACAAGGCTTACTGATACACAAAACATGAAAGAATACTGTTGCAGTGTTATATATTTTAAACTAGTCGGTGTACTAGACAAGTTTTATTTATGGAGCAGAGTTTTGTTAAGGAACACGCAATGGTTGTCAAAATTTAAAATGTTTCTAATATCAGTGGAATGTTTTTTTATTAAATTGATTCATGCGTTCCTTAGAATGCCCTTTATATTACGGCAATCAAATACAATCAATTGTAAATGTTTTTTAGATTATTTTCACAATTAATAAATAAATTTAAAAAAATATATCATCACGGCATATTACCGAGTGTGCCAATCTGCTTGGTACACAGATGTCGGTATTGAAGATGACATATTTGTACCCAGTGGCGGATTTAGAAAATTATAAAGGGGGGGGGGGACTAAATTCGGAAAAACAAATTTTAAATATATAGTGTGACCCCCCCCCAGTTAATTTTGTATTATAAGTAATAGAAAAAAAATGTTCATAAAAAAGTTTTATTATACTATTTGATGGCAGATGTAGACATTTTATACAAAGTTAGAACTTTTATTTTTTAAATAGCAACCTATAATTATTTTACTAAAATATAAACGGCCCTTTTTTGCCTTTTTAATGATCTATTACATTTTATTAATGCATTTGAAACAATTCGAAAAAAATAACAAGTAGATGAGTTTGAGAAATATGAGAAATAATCTTTATTTTGTTTTTTATTAGTATGTTTATTCTTTTATCCACAACTGTCAAATAATATACCCATAATTCTACCGATTTTTATCAATTAATGACCTTCGTTACTGTTACTAATTGAATAATATTGACAGTTCAATGGAATAATATTATTCAATCGTTATGCCAAATTCAAATCCTACCTTTCAAAGAGTACACACAAAATTACTTTTAATAAGTAATTCTTTCCACATAAAAAGCCAAAATTACACTAGTTTTATCATTTTTCATACTTTTATTTTCTTCTTAAGCTTGAATTGTAGCTGAATAGTCGGTTTTAAGATTTTATATTAAATGTCAAATCACTTCATAATTTTGTTACAACTACAACGATGACTAGATTTGTCTATGTAAACAAAAACATTTTTGCATTTGTCAGTGAGAAAATTCTATTTATTTTTCAAAACCAATATGTCACTGATATGTTATTATTTGACAATTGTGGATAAAGTATAGTATTCTATTCGCATGTAATGGTTATTACTCATTCGAATGATTTACATCACTCGCGTTCGCTCGTGATGCAAACTTCATTCTCATGAGTAATACCATACATTACATGCTCATTGAAAAATATACTATTATTTATCTTTGACGTATGTAATACGTGAATGATAATATGTAATAATTCAATTTTTAAAAATAACAGGGGGGGGGGGGGCACGTGCCCAAATGCCCCCCCTCTAAATCCGCCACTGTTTGTACCGTGCGGGCGTTTACCAGGCGTCACTTCACGGGCACACACTGCTGGCATGGAAAGTGCACCACAGGGGTCAATTTTGTGTCCTTTAAAATTCGAAAATATTTGGCGTCGGTCGAAATCGAACCCGGTTCCTCAGATTAGCGATCAGGCACGCGGTCACGAGACAATAATTATGTATATTAATGACACTTTTGCTATATAGGTGTTTCTCGGATACGGGACACCTCGATTATTTTCTTTATTATTGGGAATAGGAGAAAATCATTCCAATAAAAGTTGTAGTAAATCAAAGGGGACCTTCACTCATTGAAAAAAAATTATATGGCCTCCTTAATATTCAGTTAAAATTTCAAATAGAATCTATTTAAAATAATGTACATAAAGATGAAAAATAATGTACTACTCTTGCCCTACGGCCTGTCACCCCAATTTTTTTACTGGATATAAAAGTATATGACCTCCTTAATATTCACTTAAAATTTCAAACAGAAACTATTTAAATTAATGTACATAAAGATGAAAAATAACAGACCAGAACAGAAACTATTTAAATTAATTTGCATAAAGATGAAAAATAATGTATTATTCTTGCCCTACGGCTTGTCACCCCAATTTTTACCTCCCTTCCTGCCCTCCCTCCATGTTAAGGGTGGTATAGGGATCGTGCTAAAAATCGCATATCGAGATTTTGGTAAATGACCACGTTTGAAGGTTCCTAGAATCCAAATTTAACATTTTTACGATGATGTATGTATGTATGTGTGTACGTGTGTATGTGTGTATGTGTGTACGTGTGTATGTGTCTATGTGTGCATGTGTGCATGTGTGCATGTGTGCATGTGTGTATGTGTGTATGTGTGTATGTGTGTATGTGTGTATGTGTGTATGTGTGTATGTGTGTATGTGTGTATGTGTGTATGTGTGTATGTGTGTATGTGTGTATGTGTGTATGTGTGTATGTGTGTATGTGTGTATGTGTGTATGTGTGTATGTGTGTATGTGTGTATGTGTGTATGTGTGTATAAGTGTGTAGATCCTCCACTCTAACTCAAATACTATCATTCAGAAAATTTTGAAACCTTGTATTTCGAACTTTTGCTATTATGGAAAGAGCCCATTAGGTTACGGTGTAAATCGGATAACAGGAAATGGCACTTTACTAGAAGCTCAAAATAGTTTTCTTCGAAAAATACCTTTAAATATTATTTTTTCGAGATTAATGTTATTATAAAAATTAAAGATTATTAAATTTTCTACAGATTTGCAATAATACTTTTTCTATATATTTTATGGATAAATTTATAAAATTATCTATAATTTAAATTCCGGAGCAAAACTTCTTGGTTGCGCAGTTATTCAAATATATGTAACTGACAGATAAATGTCAGTGTCAAAGAACTAATCATTTCAAATTAATAATAGTAACGTTTTACAAAGAAAAAAGTAAATAGAATAATAGGAAAGGAAATAAATAAAGTTTCCAGCATATGTAAATATTTAGGTACGTACTTAGATAAATAAAAATTAATTAATTATCCCTGTATTTAAAATTTAATCTTCATTTTATTATCAAAAAAGGTAGTTACTTGGATTAAATTAGACTATATTTTAAGAAATGAACTGCCAAAATTAGAATAAAATTCGCTAATCCAAAAATAAGAATTAGCTTAATCTTTATTGTGACTCGGACGGCAAATGGCGAGAGGTTTTGTGTTGGCCACACCAGATTTTTTTTAATCTTGTCAACGACTCATAAGGCGAATCAGAACTAAACGTCGCCGTATGGAAGAAAACGGTCCACTATATCATTAAATATGTATGTTAAACCTTAAGCTATGTTAATAGTTGTAGCAATAAGCAGATTCAATATAATTTCCTTAAACCACAGAAGGTATTGTCCATTCGCAAATTTTCTGAAAACTTATGTAATACATGTTATAACAATTAATTGCATCCATAATCTCTCATTGCAATCCCTTCAAAATCAATTACCAATCCTGTACAACAGTCACATGATGCAATAACGTTTTTTGCACCACGTACGGTGCACGGACATCACATTCAATCACAAATTCAAAAGTCGATATTAGCTGATGCCAGAACGATTTCACGAGCTGTAGTAGTTCAGTTGCTGGTTAATTAAGTTTACTGAACAACATCCCAGCATCCCACCACTGGACTAGTTCGATGCAGAACTCTCATTCAACTTGCATTTATATAAATAGCCCACGTACAAGAACAGAAACAGGGAATTCTGAGTATGGGTATCAGAACCAGGTTATTGGAGCTGAGTTCAAGTGTCGAACTTGGTATTAAACTTTACAAGTTATGACAACTTGTCTCGTAAATAAGAATATCATCACGTTTTCTTACGAGGGAATGTGAAAAAATAAAGCGACATTTTTGTTTTTCTGTTTAGGTGGTTGACAGCAGTGAATGCGCCATTATTAATCATAATGTCAAAGCGTCTTTGTTTAAAGTGGTGGTTTAATGCTTAGATCTGTTTTGTAGTGATTTCAAGTCAATTCAACATGAGTGCTCCATTGTCACACTATACCCAAGAAAATATAAGAGCAGTAATCGCTTTCTTTTCTTGGAGGGGCTGAAACCCCAGATATTATTTATAGAATTCAGAATGAGTTCGAGGGTCACGCTAGCATTATTGAGAATAAGATACATGGTTGATATAATATTGGAATTTTACTTGCAATATGACCAAAATAGTTCCCTTCTCAACAATAATAATACTTCACCATTCTTTGATTCTACTTAATTTTTGGATAATTCAATATTTTCACTCGCAATGACATTTTAAAAAATCTGATGTGACCTTCCGTCGGTTCTACATAGGGCGCGAGCAGACACGTGACTCGGGCGTCCTTGACGTGCTTGGAATCAGCTGATTTGTGTGCGTTTGTCATTTTGACAAGAATAATGTCACTTTGACAAGACCAATGTTGTGGACTTATTTTAATTTTGAATTGCTGAGAAGTTATTATTTTCAGTTTCATGTGTTTTACTGTCTGAAAATTATACAATAATAACATTTAAGCAGTTCGAAATCAAAATAAGACAAAACATTGGTCTTGTCAAAGTGACATTGTTCTTGTCAAAGTGACGTTGTTCTTGTCAAAATGACAAGCGCACACAAATCACCTGATGCCAAGCACGTCAAGGACGCCCGAGTCACGTGTCTGCTCGCGCCCTATATTTTATACAAATTCCATACGGAGAGTTTATTGCGAAAAATTCTATATTTCCAGTACATAATCTTCCCCCAGTTCTATGTATTTTGACTTTGTACAAATTCCATACAGAAAGTTTCTTAGAATTGATTCTATATTTGCAATAAAATTATAACACATACTATGTCAATCGCACTTGACATTGACGTCTGTCTATCAGAATTATTTAAATTATATTAGCTGTTTCCAGTGTTATTGCTGCTTTATGAAATTAAATTTCTTTGTAATTTTTTAACTCAATATTCATTGAATATGAAGTAAAAAATGTAATCAAATCGTATAGAGAATATAATATTTTTTAATTATTTAATTATTACACAAACATACTATGTCAATTGCACTAGACACTGACATCTTTCAATCAGAATTCTCTTAGGCGCTTTCTTTTTAGGGGGAAAATGAACTGATCTTACCTCGTACTGAACTGAACTGAACTACTCCTAAAAAGAACAGTATATTTTCTTTAAAATAAGAAGGAGAAAATAAAACATATATAGAATTTATATTTATAATATAATAATGCTGAATTTGCTTGTGGTTATAGTCTGTTGTATATGTGATTTGATTTTGACATATTAAATTCTTTTACCTTTAAGTATTTAAATATGGATGTATTTCTTATGGTAAAGAAACATGACATAACGTTTCAAATTAATTATTTTCTTCTATTTTTGTCATTTTAATATCAAATACTTACAACAAAGGAAAAATACATAGCAGTCAGTCATACTGACGTGACATTGACATTTGGGATCAATTCACGATCTATCTGACCCTGTTTCAAAGGTGGTGCTTCGCGGGGGCGGGGACGAAGAAAATGGGTAGTACAAGATCATTTATCCTTTTTTTAAAAGAACGATTTAGGGTAGATGCGTGCTACTCGGAGTTGATCTTCTTGATTAAAAAGAAAGCGGCTCATATTATAGTACCTGTTTCCATCGATTGCTACTTTATGAAATTTCATTTCTTTAATATGTTTTAACTATATATCCATTTAATATGAAGTATAAAATACAGTCGAATCGAAGAGAATAAAATATTCTTTAATATTTATAATAACATTAAATATGAAAAAATTATATTTAACAGCGTTTTTTCGAGAAAAACTATTAAAATCTTCAAATGAGGGTACTTCCGGTCGGCCAATTATAACGAAAATCTAATCAGCTCTTCTTAAGGATGTAACGATGAGGAATACGAAAGAATAATAATTTTTAGAAATGTAGTGTTGGAGTTATCGACAGAGAAAAAATCGTCACACACACACACGCACACGCACACGCCCACGCCCAGGCCCACGCCCACACCCACGCACACGCACACGCACACACACACACACACACACATACACACACATACACACACGCACACACATACACACACGCACGCACACACACACTCACACACACACACACACACACACACGCACGCACACACTCACACACACACACACACACACACACACACACACACACACACACACACACACCCGCACACACATCATCGTAAAAATAGTAAAAACGTGTTGTGGGGACCCTGATTCGTGCTTATTTAGTGAAAACTCACCATCGAATTTTTGGCACGATTACATTAGCTCCTCTACCTGGAGGTAAAAAATAAAGTTCAAACCATATAAGGCCAAAGTTCATTTCCCCATTTCATTCCACTGTACATTCAACAAATCCCTTTACACAGATTCCAAAAGTATAATAAAAACCCACCATCCTAGATATTTACTTCCACCCACATTGCTGTGGGGAGGTCAAGAACCAACCCAGTGCATGTGCAATGTTATGTCACGCCATGCCACGTGTCAGATCACAGTCGACAGTATTTCGTCTCGCCTGCAGGCTGTAGCACATACAGCAGGAGCAATTATACGAGTGCAGCTGATTGAAGTGAGCTGCAACTACATTGTTCGTAGGATGAGTTGATTACAAGGGATGCGAGCTGTGTATTGAGTGTGACGTACAATGACATTTTTTGTATGAGTTGCTATTTATATTTATGCACTGTAAAAAGAGGCAATATTAAATCAAATCACATAGGCTCAAAATAGACACAAATTTTACATATTCATTATCCGTCACTCAATAAGTTCGTAGGATGACATATAGATACTGTTATTATTGACATATCCATATGATTTTCAGAAAGTACCAAACTTCAAACGATACGTGTCAAAATTTTATGACAATATGACGTTCAGTTTTTCAGTTCACAAGTTACAGTGGTTTTAGTGACGCTACTTTTGTAATTTTGTAATACAATGGAAAAATCTGAATTTCGTGTGTTGATAAAACATTGCTTTTTAATGAGAAAAATACCGTTCAAGCAAAGCAATGGCTTGACAAGTGTTATTCCGACTCTGCTCCATCGAGACAAATGGTAGAGAAGTGGTTTGCTGATTTTAAACGCCGCCGTACAAACACCGATGATGCTGAACGCTCCGGTCGCCCAAATTCGGTAGTTGTTTCAGAAAACATAAAAAAGTCCACAAAATGATTTTGGCCGATCGTAATTTGAAGTTGCGTGAGATAGCTGACACCTTAAAGATATCAGAAGGCAGTGTATTCACCATTTTGCATGAATACTTGAGCTTGAGAAAGCTCTATTCGAAATGGGTACCGCGTTTTCTCACAGACGATCAAAAACAACAAAGCGTTGACGATTCAGAGCGCTGTTTAGAGCTGTTTCAGCGCAATAAAAATAATTTTCATGCGGTATGTGGATAAAACATGAATCCATCACTTCACTCTAGAGTCAAATCGGAGCTGAGTAGACAGCAAAGGATGAAAACCGTCCAAAGCGACCAAAAACGCAAATGTCAGCTGGTAAGGTTTTGGCCTCCGTATTTTGGGATGCGCACGGTATTTTATTCGATTAGTAATCCTTTCTCAGGGTAATCGACGATTACCCTGAGAAAGGAAGAACCATCAATAGCGAATATTATATAGCGTTATTGATGCTTTTGAAGGAAGAAAGTGCGAAAAAATAACCCCAAATGAAGGAGAAAAAAGTGATCTTTCATCAAGATAATGCACGGTGTCGCCAAGTCGATCGCTACAATGGCAAAATTGCACGAATTGCACTTTGCATTGCTTCCTCACCCACCGTATTCTCTGGATCTGGCTCCCAGCGACTATTGCCATCAAATGAAATCTCCATTCTCAATAATAATTACTCAAATTATTTTTTGATGTTTCGTAAAACTACTAGAATACTTCATTGTATGTCACATGTTTGCGTTTTAACAATTCTTGTCATTATTATACTGAGAATAAAGCTTAGACATTATTCCCGGGAATAATCTCTGTAGCTTTAATTTTTGTTGATAAATACTTATCAACACATAATTAAAATGAGCGAATAATACCCATTTCGTTTACTTAACATTATTTGAGTTAATAAAAGAGAATAACCGGTAAAATAGTTCCTAATGGTAATAATGAAAATATAATTTTCATTAATTTATTAGCTGTTTATTTCAAATAAAAATTATTACGGTAGTGTATGTAATTAAAATTAATAAAAAAGGATTTTGTACCCATTTTCCATTACATTAATAGTCACACATATTAATTTTAACATGAAAATATTAACTAATTTAACTTAACTTTAACTCAACTTCTTCTATCATCATCATTAATTAAAA
Organism: Harpalus rubripes; assembly: GCA_963082715.1. Lineage (NCBI taxonomy): Eukaryota > Metazoa > Arthropoda > Insecta > Coleoptera > Carabidae > Harpalus > Harpalus rubripes. The sequence continues at coordinate 61,629,290 of OY720456.1, forward strand.
AAGTAAATTACCCGCATATGACAAATGAGATAAAGGGGATTAAATTATCATGCAATATATACGAATTTGAAAATCAGTATGATGCTGTCATTATAAATTGAAGTGAATATTAGAAGAGCGAAGGGAAATTGACAAGTTAGACTGCGTTGCAATGTTTCAATATTTGACAAGCTTGAATCACATCAAACATTCAGAGGAAAGTTCGTAGGAATTTGTAATTACTTTGTCTGGCTCCTAACTTTATACAATTGTCAAACAATTAACTAATTCATACCGAAACAATTTATTTATAAAAATAGGTTCACGTTTTTGTCTTTTTCACTAGACTTGGTATTAACTTAACATTTAACAAAACACACCCGTGATAGGGGAGTACAGAGCAATTGAATTAAGAGAAATTAGGAAAAAATATTGAAAGTATATGCTTAATAATGAATATTAACAAAGAAATAAAACGATATAATAGAAATACTTCGGAAATAAGGGGGTTTTTGTTATAGCAGCTCGTCACTCACATGATTTCCAAATATATTATTTTGATTGGCGACTCAAACACGGCCTATAAATATATAACGAATTCCCAGTTAGGGGGAGGAGCCTACTACCAATGGAAGTAGATATATTTAAATGGCGGAGGCATGGCTATTAGTCCAGTACTGCAATTCTCAAACAGTTTTTATTTGAATATGAATGTTTTGCATTAAACTTAATAATTTAAATACACTTTCAATTATAAATCATGTAGACTTGTACAGTATAATATTCCTTTATTTTATGTAAATATAATTTAGAAATAGCATATATTTCAAAAACATTTAGGTCCACGAAGAAAACAGTTTGATATAAATACTTATATTCGTTACGTCATATCTATATTTTCAAACTTCGGGGGACTATAACCCGTTTATTAATAGGAATTTTTTCACCGAAAGTCTTAGTTTTATTTATACGTTCAGATGAAATTATATTTAAAAAATCTGATGTGGCCAGCACATTACCTTCCGTCAGTTATATGAGGTATTTACAAAAATTCTACCGGTGAATATTACCGGTAAATAGCTTTTTATCAGGTTATAGCTACCGGAATCGATATTTTAAGAATGCAAGTGGTAAACAGGGTAGATCCATAACCTATGAAAAAAATTGATAATTTAAAAAAGGTTAGAAATTTGACTTAGTTAACAAACTGAGCAGAGTCATACTTTGAACACATTTCCAGTTATACCGCGCACGCTTCGCTTTGCATCACTACCTTTTTTTAAGATTATATTCTTCATGAATCCGGTAGATGGATCTGGTAGATACTAAACAATTTTCGAACACTGTAACTTTTTACCACTCGTTTTTTCGAGCACAGTCGGTATATGAGGTATCTACCATTAAAATTTTTGTAAATGCGTATGTATTTTCTATAAAATCCATACAGAAAGTGCCTTGCAAAAGATTCTAAATTTCTTGTATTACATTACCTTTCGACAGTTGTATGTATTTTATACTAATTCCATACAAAAAATTTCGAGCAAAAAGATCCTAACACAAATATACTACGAATATGTCAATTGCACTTGACACTGACATCTTTCAATCAGAATTTTCTTAATATAGTAGCTGTTTCTAGCATAACTGGCTAATTTATGAAATTTAATTTCTTTATAATTTTATAATTCTATATCCATTTAATATGAAGTATAAAATGCAGTCAAATCGTATAGAGAATACAATGTTCTTTAATATTTATAGTAACATTAAAGGTGAAAAAATGATATTTAACATCGTTTTTTCAAGAAAAACTGTTAAAATCTTCAAATGAGGGTACTTCCGGTTGACCAATTTTAACCAAAATCTAATATATAAATATGGATGCATCGAAGAGGAATACGAAAGAATTATAATTTTTGGAATTGTAGTATTAGAGTTATCGTAGACGAAAATTTTGTTACACACACACAAGCACGCACGCACGCACGCACGCACACACATACACACACATATACAGACATCATCGTAAAAATAGTAAAATCGTATTCTAGGGACCTTAAAACGTGCTTGTTCATTAAAAACTCAACACCGAATTTTTTTATCAATATCAACAATATCTTCCTTACTTAAAGGTGACGGAAGGTAAAAATGGTGGAATCCCCTATTGGGTAATGTCCATGATAATATATTTATTTTATTTATATGGTAAAAGAGTATATATTCAATTAACAGGGTTACTTATGGTTAACCGGAACCGCCAATTTTTCAATATACCCTCAGGTACATGTTTGTTATTTGAATTAGCAGTACGAATTTCCAATTTTATTTTTACCAAACTCTTTTTCATTAATACCTATTTCTACTGTTATCATTCCCAACAAATCAATTTTTGCTTTACAAGCCTCCAATCACTGTCACCTGCCAGTGTTGGACTTGCCCTTCTCGATAGAATTCTCGTCACGTTGTTTCTGTTTCCTACCCCTATCGCTGATCACGAACACTGTAATTAGCGCAAGTTAATTATTTGTCTGTTTTAATGATGCCGCAGTCAGCGACACCTAGGGAGCGCTCAACGTCACGACGTCGGAAAACAAAGGACGAAAAGAAAAAGAGGTCCCATTGACAGAGACGGATTAAGGATAAAATAAATACTTTGCGTAATAATAAACTCATTTGAAGTAACTTTTTTATTAATCATGTCTAATTCTTATTAATAAAGAACGGATTATATGCAGTAAAAGCGTGTCAAAATAAGCATGAAAAAATCATCAAAATATGTACCATATCCATATGCAAAAAACTCTCAATATGCTTATTTAAATAAAAAATCTGATGTAGCCAGCACATTGCCTTCCGTCAGTTCTATGCATTTTATACAATTCCATACAGAAAGTTTCTTGCACAAGATACCATATTTTAAGTACTTCAGCTTCTGTCAGTTCTATATATTTTATACAAATTCCATACAGAAAGTTTCATGTACCTAAGAGAATCTATACTTCCAGTAAAATTATAACACAAACATGTCAATTGCACTTGACACTGACATCTATAACTCAGCATTTTCTTAATATAGTAGAGGTTTCCATGGTTATAGCATAGCTAGCTGCTTTATGAAATTTAATTTCTTTTAAATCAATATCCATTGAATATGAAGAAGAAAATGTAATCAAATAGTATAGAGAATAAAATATTCTTTAATATTTATAATAACATTAAATATGAAAAAATGATATTTAACAGTGTTTCTTCAAGAAAAATTCACCGGTCGTAATAAATTTTACTTGTAATTAAGCACATTTTTTGAAATTTCTAAAATTCGCATATAAAAAATAGGCTATAGATACTAGGGCCTCGATTTTGTAACTTTAAATTCTGTTTGATTTCTTATTCTATTTAGAATTGGGTTTTATCATTATGAATTATACTGCTCCAGAATTTGAAATCTGACAGAATTGCCACATTCTTTCTCTGGATAGATTTCAAATTCTACTGGTACGGAGTACTTGAATTCGTAGTGGGGAACACCAAATTCTGGCAGAATTTTAAATCTCACAGAATTTAAAATTACAAAATCGAGGCGCAGGTTTGTATTATCGTGTGGCCTAGACCGATGTAATGTCGCCAATAGCAATTCTAAAATCTAGTACTACAAATCGCTTTAAATAATTTAGGCGAAGATTCATAAAAAAAAACATAAATTTCAGATTTATGTAAATCCGAACATAAAAAATAGCGAGATATGTATTGTGTGTATTTTTACCTCCCGCTACCCTTGGTAAGGGAGGTATAGGGATCGTGCTAAAAATCGTATATCGAGATTTTGGTAAATGACCACGTTTTAAGGTTCCTAGAATCCAATTTCTTTGTGTATGTGGGTATGTGTGTGTGGATCCTCCACTCTAACTCAAATACTATCATTCAGAAAATTTTAAAATCTTGTATTTCGAACTTTTTCTGTATTGGAAAGAGTCCATTAGATTTTGTGAAAATCGGATAACCGGAAATGGCACTTTACTAGAAGCTTAAAATAGTTTTCGAAAAATACCTTTAAATGTTCTTTTTTCGAGATTAATGTTATTATAATAATTAAAGATTATTAAATTTTCTAAAGATCTGCATTAATACTTTTTCGTATATTTTACGGGTAAATTTATAAAATTATCTATAATTTAAATCCCAGATCCTAAGCTTTAAACAAACAAAACGCAGTTATTCAAATGTATGTAACTGACAGATAAATGTCACTATCAAAGAACTAATCATTTCAAAATAATATTAGTAACGTGTTAAAAAGGAAAAAGTAAATAGAACAATAAAAAAGGAATTCAATTCAGTTTCCAGCATAAGTAAATATGTAGGTATGTATTTAGATTAATAAAAATTAACGATTCGCAAAAATATTTAAGCTAATCCATATTTATGGATTAGTGAAATCTATTCTATCTCGGAATTTAAAATTTAATCTTCATTTTATTATAGTTCCGGTGGCTCAATGGTTAGAGCAACGCCTCATGTCATGAGTGCCCTCGGGGCTCTGGGTTCAAATCCCACTAAGGCATGGATGTGTGTGAATGTGAACCCACTCTGTAATTGGGATTTAATCCTGTTGAGGGGTTTAAAAAAAGGTAGTTACTTGGATTAGATTAGACTATATTTTAAGAAATAATTTTTCAAAATTAGAGTAAAATTCGCTAATCCAAAAAACTTAAGCCTCATTTCCACCGATTGTCTTAATGATTAAGAGCTGTAATTAATAACTAAGCGCAATCCGTAAAAATGTTTATCATATGACAACGTTTACTACCATTTCCAGCTATGCATGGGCTTAATATTTAAGAACTAAGAGCAATGCGTAAGAACAAAAGCTTGCAAACTCCAAGGTTTAAGGCGTAATGCCTAAGCGTAATTGTGAGATGGACATACATATCTGTCATCTGTCTTTCTTTATTTTATAAACTGAACTGCCAACTGTCAGTCTATTTTATAATTGTTATGTTTTTTTTTAATTTTTAGATATGGATAAAGATACAGAAAATTATGTATATGTTATATTAAAAAAAGAAGAAATACTGCTACAATGACAGTCTTCTACACTTAAAAATAAAAAGGATAAAATATGTGACGAATTATTCACTAAACAAAGTAGCTGGAAATGGTATCCTAGTAAATTGTTACAATGCATTAAGCCTTATGCAAAAATCATTATGCATTAAGGATTAAGACAATCGGTGGAAATGAGGCTTCTTTTTGTGACTCCCGCTGTAAATGGCGGGAGGTATTGTGTTGGCCACACCAGATTTTTATATCTCATGATTCCAAATTCAAAACATTTCTTTCACAATATTAAACGTAATAAATTAACCCTCTAAATAAATAGAAGCTTTCCTCCTCCCTAGAGGTATGATTTTCTCTCCATATCTCTCTCGCACGTGCTGGTGCTGTACTCTGAACGTAACAAAGTGTAACACTGACTCATAATCGAATTAAAAGCAACGGAGCAACAAACATATCTGGCGGGTGTTTCATAATTTCCACACCGGACTCACAGAGGGAGTATGAGTGCTCCGGGCATAACCCGGAGACAGATTATCTACAAAAATCTACGTTACAAGAATACAAATTGGAGGTGAGGCAGAGCAGTGGAAATTGTCACATGCGAAAATGTACAATGGATTGTACTATGTAATACGTATGAAAATAAGAATTGTAGAATTCGGGCTAGAATTGTTGAGAATAGAAAATAAGGTAGACCGTCGAAAACAAAATTTGCACTATCATCATAAACAGTTATTTTTACCTTCCGTCACCTTTAGGTAAGGAAGGTATTGTCTTTGGTCAAAAAATTCGATGATGAGTTTTTAATCAATAAGCACGTTTTAGAGTCCCTAGAATACGAATTTACTATTTTTACGATGATGTCTGTATGTGTGTGTGTGTGTGTGTGTGTGGATGTGTGTGTGTGTGTGTGGATGTGTGTGTGTGTGTAACAAAATTTTCGTCTGCGATAACTCTAATACTACAGTTACAAAAATTATAATTTTTTCGTGTACTTCTTCGTTACATCCATATGAAGAGCTGATTAGATTTTGGTTACAATTGGTCAACCGGAAGTACCATCATTTGAAGATTTTAACAGTTTTTCTTGAAAAAACTATGTTAAATATAATTTTTTCACAATTGATGTTATTATAAATATTAAAGAATATTTTATTCTCTATACAATTTGACAGCATTTTATACTTAATATTAAATGGATATAGAGTTAAAAAATTATAAAGAAATTAAATTTCATAAAGTAGCCATAGCTGTGGAAACAGCTACTATATTAAGAAAATTCTGATTGAAAGATGTCAGTGTCAAGTGAAATTGACATAGTGTGTTTGTCTTATAATTTTTACTGGAAATATAGGATCTTTTGCTTTGTGTATGGAATTTGTATAAATACATACAACTGCTTTAAGGTAATGTACAAGAAATAATAATAATAATAAATCTTTTATTTCTGTAGATACATTACACTGTATATAGAAAACGTCACAAAATAATAATTTTCTGTATGAAATTTGCATAAAATACATGCAACTGCGGGAAGATAATGTACAAGAAATAGAATATTTAATTTAGCAAGGAACTTTCCGTATGAAATTTTTACAAAATACATAGATCTGACGGAAGGTAATGTGCTGGCCACATCAGATTTTTTGTAGAAGAGAATGATTAAAAATATAACAAAATTCAACATTGTGCGGCATAAATATAGTTTCAATTACAAAAATGAAAACGTCATTTTTACCTTCCGTCACCTTTAGGTAAGGAAGGTATTGTCTTTGGTCAAAAAATTCGATGATGAGTTTTTAATCAATAAGCACGTTTTAGGGTCCCTAGAATACGAATTTACTATTTTTACGATGATGTCTGTATGTGTGTGTGTGTGTGTGTGTGTGTGTGTGTGTGTGTGTGTGTGTGTGTGTGTGTGTGTGTGTGTGTGTGTGTGGATGTGTGTGGATGTGTGTGTGTTTGGATGTGTGTGTGTGTGTAACAAAATTTTCGTCTGCGATAACTCTAATACTACAGTTACAAAAATTATAATTTTTCGTGTACTTCTTCGTTACATCCTTATGAAGAGCTGATTAGATTTTGGTTACAATTGGTCAACCGGAAGTACCATCATTTGAAGATTTTAACAGTTTTTCTTGAAAAAACTATGTTAAATATAATTTTTTCACATTTGATGTTATTATAAATATTAAAGAATATTTTATTCTTTATACGATTTGACTGCATTTTATACTTAATATTAAATGGATATAGAGTTAAAAAATTATAAAGAAATTAAATTTCATAAAGTAGCCATAGCTATGGAAACAGCTACTATATTAAGAAAATTCTGATTGAAAGATGTCAGTGTCAAGTGAAATTGACATAGTGTGTTTGTCTTATAATTTTTACTGGAAATATTGGATCTTTTACTTTCTGTATGGAATTTGTATAAAATACATACAACTGCTTTAAGGTAATGTACAAGAAATAATAATAATAAATCTTTTATTTCTGCAGATACATTACACTGTATATAGAAAACGTCGCAAAATAATAATTTTCTGTATGAAATTTGCATAAAATACATGCAACTGCCGGAAGGTAATGTACAAGAAATAGAATATTTAATTTAGCAAGGAACTTTCCGTATGAAATTTGTAAGAAATACATAGAACTGACGGAAGGTAATGTGCTGGCCACATCAGATTTTTTATCTCTCATTTCACTTTAAGTTACGAAAGTTAATTTAGTTAGAATTTAGTCAATCACTAGTTTAAAACAGGCCTATTCTACTAAAAATATGTATAACGATATCGTTACCATACGACTGTCGCTAAGCATTTGGTTGAACGACTTTAATAACGACAAATGCCAAAAAGGTATTCTACTAATCATATCGTTATCGAGTTATCGTTATGATGAGTTTAACGATAATATCTAACTTCATGTTGATTTTGACAGAATAAATTTATATTTGTTTTTTAATTCAAATTTGACATTGAATCAAATTTGAAATTTTCATCGTACATAAAATTATTTATTATTCTCACCCTCGTTTTACAGTTTACACGCTCCACATCTACTTGCGCCGTATGAAATTTGATATAGATATATGTCTATAAATGATCAACAATAATATTGCAGATTTCTATTAACGATATGATTATTAATGATTGACTTAATACCACATATGAATCCTTTTCTACTGATATCCTCCTTGCTACTGATTTCTGATAGCTTCCGTCAGCAAAAAAATGCAAAGCTGCCATCATCTGAATTGAAAACAAATTATTTATGTGCATTTATATTATCTTCTTCAGCCATTTTTACTTTTGTTTTCAAAATATATCTAATTTTACAACTTCAACGAGGCATGTGGATGAGAATAGGCCTGTAAGTATCGTTACGAGTGAAAATATATAATTAACAGGAGAAAATTTTCTTTAATTTTGAGCGAAAAATAGTTATTTATGTACCTAGGACAAAAAATTGCATATTATAACCAGGCCCGGGGCCCGGACTAGCATTTTTTACGCCCTAGGAGAAAATTCATGACTGCACCCCCCTCTCCCTCTCAATATATACCGCGTTTTAATAATGCTTGATTATATTCAATTCTTGTTCTATATGAGTGCCTTTATGAGTCTATAAACGCACTGAAAACATCTTAAGAAGATCTATAAACATACTGTTTTTGGAGCTTTTCGTGTTCTAGAGGTGATATGACTTACTACTTTTAAAACTGATACATAAATGACATATCAACATCAAATTGTTGACAGTCACAAAGAATTTTCATCTCTGAAGTTCAATTTGTTAAAGGGAAGTGCTACCAACGTAACTGATTTTACAAGTCGCATTTATTAAAAATCTAATAGAATTATAAAATAACCCCAATAGAAAAAATTATATAAAAATTTTATAAGAACTGTGATAGCACTCGTCCTTTATAAAACTCACCACGAAGCGGCTAGTTTTCCAAAGTTGGACTCGTGGGTTAACATATTGCCTTATGAAATTTGTTTCCAATATACCTACTTTTATCAGTCATCAAAGCTACATTTACATTTTTTTTATAACTAGCTAAAGATTACCACTTTTATTTTGCTTCTCTATCTCTCAAATGAAACGCATGCAAACAATAATTTTGGACTTATTAGATGCAGTTTTTAATTCTGAACAGTATTAAAATATAACAGTCATGAAAATTTTACCATTGTATTTACTAAGAACTATTTTTGGAACAAACAGCACGGGGCAAAGGAAATGATCGTAGAGACACGTATTGCGGCTATAGCCTATAGTTTCCCCTCGCGGTACGTGTGACTGAACGTGTGTCGTACGACTGCTCTACGTTTTAACAAACTGAATTAAAACATTTCGCGCTGAATACTAAAAGCTTTTGCTACAGCCTCTATAAGGACCGAGCTTGCTCCACCTAGGGATATATAACTAGGGTTGAGGGTCGTTTTTGGGGACGAAAAATTTTGATGGACATTCATTTTTTTCTAATGTACAACACCTATAATATATTATAATGTTTTTAAACAAGGACAAGTAAATTTTGAAGTCATATTTACACTATACAAAACACCAGAAATTAATTATAAAGCGCGATTTTTTTGACAGCTAAAATGCCACTTTTACTGCCTAGGCAGTAAAGATAGTTTTACTGACTATTACATAGGAACCGCTATATAAACGCATAGCAACACTTCAACAAACGCAAAGCAACATAATTTGAAGACGATAATTTTCAAAATATGTATTAAAATTAATTAATAAATAAATTAATATTAGTTTTCAATCAGCAAAAAAAAATAATGTGTTCAACACGCCACTAAACACAGATTTACAGCTTCGACAGCATTCATTGTCGAGGCGAAGCCTGTGCTGTAAATCTTGTATTTTAGTGCCCAGTTAAACAAATAACTATTTTTGTACAAATCTACAAAAAGTACGTTTTATAATGTTTTTTTAGGGTTAAATATGTCATTTTATGACACCAGTATTAAAAAGTCACAGTACATTATGTTGTCAGGAGTATTTGGAGATCTACAAAATGTAAAATAAAGCAATAAGAAATAGTACATTAAAACACCAGTATCATAAGGCAATCTGTTAACGTACGAGTCCAAGTTTGGAAAACGAGCCGCCAGGCGAGTTTTCCAAAGGACGAGTGCGTCAACAGGCCTTATGATACATGTTTTTTATACTATTTTTTCTATTGAGGTAATTTTACAATTAGATTTATAAAAAAAGGACTTGTCAAAATATGAGCTGGTGTTTTTTTATCAGTTATGTTGGTAGCGCTTCCCGCTAAAAATTGAAATATCACATTTTGACAGTTTGTGTATCTTGTGATTTTGTCTGATTGTTTCCATTAAAACATTGTATCAAGCATTATACAATTATGAAAGAGAAAAACCAATACATACAATGAATTCCAAGGTTTATTAATGAAGCATCCTAATTTGACATATCGGTGGTTCGTGTTGGTTATTATCATAAATAAAACTTGAATATGGGATTGAAGGACGTTACGTGGATTAGTGAATTCTATTTTATCTAGGTATTTAAAATTTAATCTTCATTTTATTATCAAAAATGTAGTTACTTGGATTAGATTAGGCTATATTTTAAAAATATAATAATAATGTATATAAATATATAAAAAATAAGTAAATAAATAAATATATCATCACGGTTTATTACCCATTGGTGGGTGTTCCACAGATATCGGTAATGATGAAATATTTGCACCGTGTGGGCGCTTACCAGGCGTCACCTCACGGGCACTCATTTCTGGTGTGGAGAGTACACCACAGGGGTCAATTTTGTGTCATTTAAAATTGGAAATATTTGGCGTTGGTCGGGATTAAACCCGGTTCCCCAGATTCGCGACCTGACACTCAGGCACGCGGCTACGAGACCCCATGGGGTCTCAAAAATAAAGATTAGCTTAATCTTTTTTGTGACTCGAGCGGTACATGGCGGGCGGTATTGTGTTGGCCACACCAGATTTTTTATCACGTTATCAACCATCGTTAAAAATGTGGCAAAATTTGAAAATGTATTTAGTAATCAGCGAAGTGCCCTCAAAATCAACAACAGAATGTGTCTGTGCAGAAAGTCACTGAAATATACATGGTGAGTCTAGGAAGACGTCCCCCCCCCCCACCTTCAACTTTTTTATTATAAGTAATAGAAAAAAATGGCTCATATAAAAGTTTTATTATTTTACATATACCTACTATTTGATGGCAGATGTAGATATTTTTTATAAAGTCAGGTTTACAAGTTACGACTATCAACTTTTATTTTTCAAATGGCATCCTATAATTATTTTAATAAAATAGAAACCGCCATTTTTTCTCTTTTCAACGATGTATTATTTTTTATTAATGTATTTGAAAAATTCCGAGAAAAATGAGATAATTTAGAAATATTAGAAATAATTTTTAAACAAATATTATAGGTGGCTATGTGAAAATAAACAAAACGTAACAGTGCTATACAACTTATCGAACTAAAACAGCAAATTTAGTAACAGAAAGAACGTAAAACAAATGTTTAAAATAAGACCATGTTCTGTAATACAAAAATTCAAGCGTTGAACGTGATGTATTCGAACATCTGCCAGCATGTTTCGCGAAATATTCTGAAAAGCATTTCGAATACACTCTTTCAAAATAAGTTAAATTAAGTAACAAACAAATGTATACTTTTTTGACATTAATTTAATTGTTTCACATTATTAGGGATCGACCGATATGATTTTTTGTGGCCGATACCGATATCGGCCGATACCGATATACTCATATCCGATATCGGCCGATATCGATATATCGGCCATACAATTTTGTCGTAAATTTTTTGCTGTATAAATGAGGTAAAAGTGATTTATAATGATATACTGTTACCGTTACATGCATTAACCATAAATAAATCACAAAAAAAATGCAGAGCAAATGCAAAAAAAGACATTTTTTTCAAACGTCGTAGAAATGGCATTTTTGTGACTTAATTCACAAGGTAGCTTTATTTCTACGCCGTCGGAGTAGAAATAGCTAATTTCTACGCCGCCGGAGTAGAAATAGCTAATTTCTACGCCGCTGGCGTAGAAATAAAATAAATAAATATCCATAGAAACTACATAGAATTAGCGAATAAAAAGAAAAGTAGTGCGTTTGAAAAAAAAATTCAATGTGTCATTCGGAATAAAAGTGTCTTTGTGTGCCTCGCATGCAATTGTTAGACTCGCTTCGCTCGTCGTGCAAACTTCCATGATCGCCACACAAAGTATCACTTTTACTCCTAATAACACAATATACTATTTTCAATAATATATTTAGCGCCACCGCCAAATAGTGTTGATAGTGAACAGCTATTTTCTTCAGCTGGAAATGTTTATGAAAGCGCAATTATTTTGTTACATTACAACTTGCCAAAACTTAACTTAAATATTAATTTGTTTAACTAAGTGTGTAACTTTACTTCTACATTTTTAATGACTTTTTTTGCTAAATTTTGAATAAGAATAAACTTGATTTGTTTTTATTTAGTATTTCTGTTTTAATTTCCTTTAAAAAATCCTTAGCAACTGAAATATTAAGCAATTTATATTTTTTAGGCCGATACCGATATAGGCCGATATCGTGGTTTACATATCGGCCGATACCGATATCGGCCAAGAAGACCGATATGGCCGATATACCGATACCGGTATCGGTATCGGTCGATCCCTAGTTTTCTTTATTTTCACATAGCCACCTATAATAATATAATATAATATAATTATTTCTCTGGTGTTTTGTATGGTGTAAATATGACTTCTAAATTTACTTGTCCTTGTTTAAAAACAGTATAAATAGCATTTTTCTATTTAATCTATAAAACTTTGTAAAGCTATTGCATAGTTTTATTATACTCGTATAAACTTCAATGTATTACGTATATAAAAAAAATATAATATTCTACCATTAACCCAAATTCGTTATTAGCTCATTCTCCTAACAAAATTCCCCTATTATATATCTCTGATTACGTATGTAAACTCCATTGTTCGTATATCCAAAACGGCAACTCTTATTCATTTAAAACGTACGTGTTCTGTGTGATCAATTAATAACAAAAAAATTAAATAAAGGAAATTAAACAAATCGCTTCTGTGTAAGCGAAATAACCGCCCTGGTTAGTATCAGGATCACGTAGTCAGGTTATACATACGACTGCGGTATGGCCATTGTCTAATCTAGGTGTAATATACAACAGGATACCGAGCACTCCAAAACATACGCCAGAGAAAATTTAATAGCGTTTACACGAAAATTCACCACTAACATTTTTGAGAATAAAATTGGAGTGTGTTTTATAAAATTTTAAGTTAATTTAGTTGAAGAATAATAATAATGAGGATTTTGGAATTTAAAGAGAAGTTTTCACACACGAACATAATTATATTATTTTGCTGCATCAAAAATCTGATGTGGCTAGCACATTACCTTCCGTCAGCTCCACGGATCACCTCAACTAATAACTGGTTTCTGGTGAAACGGCTGTCATACATTTTTTTTGTGCAACCGGACGCGAAATAAGCATTTCGCAGCCGCAATACAGGCCGCGATATTAAATTTCGTTGCTATGGTAACGGCCGCGAAATTCATTTAACGGCCGTTGTCATGGTAGCGGCCGCGAAATTAGGTAAACAATCACTTTGACACTTGAGAATTGCATGGTTTTGTTTATCAAATGTTAATGCCATAGCCACCCTGAAAGGTAACTTTCTATTTACGATGAAACTGTTTAAAATTAATAAAATTTGTTGCACAAAAAATATTGTGTACACCTTGTCCACGAAATCCTTTAGCGCCCTCGAGATTGTCTTGCCTCAGCCGCAAGCGGCCTCGGCGACAATTTTTCTCTCAGTACGCTAAAGAGTGATTTCACGGCCTTGATATATAAATAACTATTATTTATTCTTATATATATATATATATATATATATATATATATATATATATATATATATATATATATATATATAAATATAAACAAACTTACTTTTAGTAGAATTTTCTTCCCCTGCATATGTTTTTTTTTTTGAGAGATCACATTATTAACTTAACATACATACACTTAAATTTTAAACTAGGCTTATACAAAAATTGCAAATCAATGACAGTATTATTAAGTTTGTCATTATTTTAATTTTTTGTTTTGAGAGGAAATTACCAATTCATGGTATAGTTAAAATATAAATATAAGTGGTGCAACCGGACATTATTGTCATCACAATTAAAACAAATAAATTGTTTCAGCAGTATAACTTTATAAAATAAAACAATCAAACACTCTGCACTACGCGCAACAGTCAACTGTCGAAGTAGCGTTTTGTTAACTAAAACAAACATGTTTTGCAAAGTTCGTTAACTTGAAATTCAATTGGTTTATGTAGCGAAAATGTTAATGTTGATAAAGGTGCATTCACAAATGAAAATTAGGTTTAGGTTTATGGTTTTTACTTTAGATTTAAAGACTTTGGCCGCATATTATGTAATGACTCCATTCACACTTCAGAATTTATGGTCTCTAAATCCAAATCATAAAGCTAAACACTGCAAGGTCCAAACTTTAGGTTTATGATTTAGTTTGACGTCACAAACTTCACCAATGAGAACGAGTCTGAAATGACATAGATATATACACCCATCTTTATTTAGTATCCACTTGGTGGATTCGGTTTTTGAAACAAATGCGAGAAGAACATGGAGACTGTCATAAATTAATTGCTGAAATATAACCAATAATGCCAAGCGATTGACAGTTTCACGCACACAGGTTTCTTGTTGAGTACTGCTCTACCGATATTTTAATCTTGTTTTTGAAGCATTTACATAGATGTCTGCACATATCAAAATTAATTTTCAGGTAATTTAAACTTACATTTATGAATGACTTCCTTAAACCTAAACAAAAACTATAAACCTAATTTTCATTTGTGAATGCACCTTAAGACTAGGAATACCTGTACCGTTGATTGAAAAATACAAATATGTATTTTTCAAGCATCGCCATAAGAGTATATTATTTTAAACTCCACAATCAGACGAATAAAAAATTGCCATTATCCCATTATTTTCAAAAATAAAATTTAAACTTACGTAAACAATAAGAATAGGTATCAAACACCAATAGGATGAATGTTTACCTGAAACAAAATTAATAAATTTTTAAATTTTTCAAGTCGAACATATTATAATCAAGAATGAACAAAAATTTGGAACTTTTTAAAAAATAATTTTTACAAAGAATGATAATTACAAACAATAAAAGTTCCTAAAATATTCTATATTTAGTTTAGTACTTTAGGTAGAAATTTTTACAATTTAGAATATATATATTCTGATATCCTCTTGTACCCGTAGGGTGTCGGGTTTTCCTTCTATATTTCTTCTATAAATCTCTTTAATTCTTTCCTGTCTTTAGCTATGGTGCTTGCTTTTCTTGTGCTTAAGCCCTTCCTACATATTATCATACGTAACAAGTGATATGATTATCATCGATGATATTCTCGAGTGAAATGTGCTGCTTCGGTTTCACGAGCAATATCTTCGATTACTAATCATATCACGAGCTTATATTTAATGAGAGAATATAATGAATTTTTTTGACACATTGTGTGTGCTGCTAACCTATCTTTTTATATATTGTATTGTACGTAGTTAATTTTACAATTGTCTTATTATTTTCATCGTTGTTGGTATCAGAAACGATTACCGAACATTTTTATATCCAAAATTAACTGTCAATGTTGTAAATAAATAAAACAATCCCCTAGTAACGAATATAAATAAGGTGATAAGTTCTTTGTTTTTTATCATCGCTGTGATAGACATGTAACTAGGGAGATTCTAAATGTTGGTTGGCGGAAAACATGTCACGTGACTAATGAATTATATTCTCTCTTCAATATTGTCGTCCCAGCTCTTCTTTGGTGTTCCTCTGCCACTTTTTCCTGTTGTTCTTGTTTTCCATATTATTTTGTTGGTCTTTCTTCTGGCATTTGTAGCTGCTTCTCTTCCATCTTCCATCTACCGGAACCAACTCCCATTTAGTTTTCTCATGAAACGACACCGACAACTAAAGCACTTCCTATTAGTTTATTTAACTTTAATTTAAAAACATTCATGCAAATAATCTAAAGAACATATACCATTAATGGCCAGTTGCACAGCTTATAGTTAATGTCTTAACTACAGGTTAACAAAAATGTGCGTACCGAAATTTTGACAGTATTATTTAATAATAATAATAATAATAATAATATTTATTTTTGCCAGTTGATCAATATACATGAAATATGGCACGTCAAAGAAATGTAATAAATGAAATACTTACAAGTTTGTAAACAACCAATAAGAAGTACAATAAATATAATTACAAAATATTGCTTATACAACATTAAGAAATTCGTCAACACTATAATAACATTTTTCGAATAAAAATATTTCAATTTAAGTTTAAATGATTTATTACAATTTATACTTTTTATTTCCTGTGGAAGTTTATTATACATTTTTAATCCAATTATTTTTGGATTGATGTAGCATAATTGTAATTTATGTTTTGGAACTATCAATTTAGTTTTATTTCTTGTATTATATGTATGTACATCTGCATGTTTCAATAGATGCTCTAAATTATCTCTTATGAATATTAATACGGAAAACATATAGAGGCAAGGCAGTGTTAGTATTTTTTGTTGCTTAAATGTGTCTCTGCAGGAGGCTAGATACCCCAGTTTAAACAAATTTCTTATTGCTAATTTTTGTAGCTTAAAATCTCTCAAGGCAGCAGAAGAATATCCCCAAAAAATGATGCCATAACTTAAAACTGATTTAAATTTAGCGAAATAAAATGTTTTAGCCGGTATAATACCTGATATATCAACAATTCTTTTTATAATATAACACATGGGTGCTAATTTTTTGCATTTGTTGTCAATTTCATTAATCCATGATAAATTTTCGTTTAAAATTAGACCTAAAACTTTCACAACTTCAAGTTGAGGTAATATTTCATTATTGCATTTAATTAGCATGCTACTATTTCTTTCACGGGTAGAAAAATTTACTACAGCAGATTTTGAGACATTCAAAACGAGTTTCAAAGAAGAAAACCATTGTGATACCTCAGTTACCAGACGCGATAGTGTGCCTGCTCGATCCTCATTTGTATCTGTAGAAGGAATTAAAATAGTAACATCGTCGGCATATGCTGCAAATTTATTTTCTTTTAAAACATTTTTTATATTATTTATGTATAAAATAAATAGAATGGGCCCAAGGATACTTCCTTGTGGCACCCCATTCTTTATAATTTTATACTCAGACTGCACATTATTGTAAGAAACAACTCATTCGACATTTCGTTTCGATACGATATTGTGAATTTAACCAATGCTTAACAATTTAACTATAGACTGAGAAACTCGCCATAAAATTTCAATT
Organism: Harpalus rubripes; assembly: GCA_963082715.1. Lineage (NCBI taxonomy): Eukaryota > Metazoa > Arthropoda > Insecta > Coleoptera > Carabidae > Harpalus > Harpalus rubripes. The sequence continues at coordinate 61,646,824 of OY720456.1, forward strand.
ATGAAGAGACAGAATAGTAGTTTAATTACAAATTGGAATTATAATTAATACGTTTATAACACACATCCCATGTATTGTACACGTTATGCAGTTACTTAGAAGTGCAGCTCATTACAACATGTATTACTATAATATATAAACCGTTTAGCAATTTCCTCGTTGAATAATCTCCTGCAAATCCAAAACAACAACTATCTCTTCAGCTCTTCTATCAATCATCTCTAATTTCATCTTCAACTATCTTCACTTATACCAATCTAGCATCTCATATTCCTTTATATAATAGCTTATTCTCTCATTCTGTTTCATTATTACATAGCATCCCCCTGTAGTACGCCACTGGGATAAGGGTTAAATACCTCTGTAATAGCGTTAGCCTTTTGCTCCGCGTACAGAAAGATGGGTAGATGAAGAGAGAGAATAAGGTAATTATGAATTTAACATTTAGGAGTGTGTAAAATGTCCCTAATATGATTGGAGTGATTTGAAAATAGGAGATAGTATCCATTTGTAAGATTAGAGTGAGTGATATTTTAATTAATTTTGAAGAAGGTGCATTTATGAGTTTTATCGAATGTATAACCAACCGATCAATTTGTATTAAAATTTTAATTATAATTTAAAATTGTAATAGGATAGGGGTATTGGTATAGTATGACTAGCGAATAAAAGTTGACGTTTAAATTATTTTACAGATGTTTCTTTTCACTAGTTTTCCGTATGATTTGAAAGGAAAATGATCTATTTACCTCTTGGTAACTTTTGGAACAACCTGTATATAAATGTTAGTGCTGATGTATATTATAGAGAATTTCACGTAGATTTGCAAAGAACAAGTTGTTAGCTTTCACCGTTTAGAAGCTACAGGCAAAATAAAGAAAATGAGCTAAACAAAAATTCATGTTTATAATAAAAATTATTCAAAAATAAGTATACGTTTAACTGCCTATAACTTTTGAAACAGCCTTTATATAAATGTTAGTGCTGATGTACATATATTATAGAGAAATTCATGTAGATTCCAAATTTGCAACGTACAAGTTGCTAGCTTGAACCGTTTAGAAGCTACACACAAAAATACAGAAAATGAGCTAAACAAAAATTCATCGTTTATAATAAAAATTATTCAAAAATAAGTATACGTTTAACTGCCTATAACTTTTGAAACAGCCTGTATATAAATGTTAGTGCTAATGTATATTATAGAGATTTTTACGTAGATTCCAAATTTGCAACGAACAAGTGGCTAACTTTAACCGTTTAGAAGCTACCGGCAAAAAAACAGAAAATGAGCTAAACAAAAATTCATCGTTTATAATAAAAATTATTCAAAAATAAGTGTACTTTTAACTGCCTGTAACTTTTGGAACAGCCTGTATATAAATGTTAGTGCTGATATATGTTATAGAGAGTTTCATGTAGATTCCAAATTTGCAACGTGCAAGTTGCTAGCTTTAACCGTTTAGAAGCTACAGGCAAAAATACAGAAAATGAGCTAAACAAAAATTCATCGTTTATAATAAAAATTATTCAAAAATAAGTGTACGTTTAACTGCCTGTAACTTTTGGAACAGCCTGTATATAATTGTTAGTGCTGATGTATGTTATAGAGAATTTCATGTAGATTCAAAATTTGCAACGTGCAAGTTGCTAGCTTTAACCGTTTAGAAGCTACAGGCAAATGTACAGAAAATGAGCTAAACAAAAATTCATCGTTTATAATAAAAATTATTCAAAAATAAGTGTACTTGCCTGAAACTTTTTGATAAGTCTATATATAAATATTGTAATGATTGTACTTTGTATAGTTAGAAAACTATAATATTATTGAAATTTCAATTTGTAACTGTGTATAATTTAAAAAAAAATTCGGTTCATAGATGCTACCTGAAAGTAGCATCTATGCACGCAGTAAAAAAATTTTCGGTGCATAGATGCTATCTGAAAGTAGCATCTATGCATGCAGTAAAAATTTTTTCGGTACATAGATGCTACCTGAAAGTAGCATCTATGCACGCAGTAAAATTTTTTGAAGTTCTATAAATAACACGAAATTTTTTAATTTTTGTAATCAAGGTACTTTCGGAAAACAAGAGTTATATTTAAAAGTCATACCTTATTTGTATTAATTAATTTATGTATTAATTAATTGTCTTAATTAAAAATTGTTGTACTTTTGATTGTATTTTTATTTCATAATGGATGGTTATAGTACTGCTGAATACGCAGATATGATTTTTATTTATGGATTATGTAATGGTAATGCCCGTTACACGTCCAGAGAATACCAAGACAGATATCCAAATAGACACCAACCTTCCCATTGCCTATTTGCGCGCATTTTTCAGCGTCTACGTGAAACTGGATCAACAACTGTACGGGGAAGTGTACAAAATGATGGCATTGGTGTTAATAATAACGTTGAAGATGAAGAGAATGTAATTGATGCTGTTCTGCAAAATCCTCTTGATTTATATCTATGGGGAAACTTGAAACAAGAAGTTTATAGGGTACAAATAAACACGCGTGAACGAATTATGAATGCATCTGCTGCCATTCGTAACGATCAAAATGTAATTTATCGTGTATATGATTCTATGATACGCCGATGTCAAGCATGCATACGAGTTCAAGGCGCGCATTTTGAGCACTTGCTTTAATTTTTTTTAAAATTTGTTATCTTATTTTATATTGTGTTAACCTATTCCATGTTTGGTTATGTTGTTCTGTGTTTAGAATTTATTTATTTGTCTATTTAATAATTGTGTCATCGTATGTTTTGTTGTCCAAATCGTATTCGTTAATATTAATAAATAAAATTAATTAATACAAATAAGGTATGACTTTTCAATATAACTCTTGTTTTCCGAAAGTACCTTGATTACAAAAATTAAAAAATTTCGTGTTATTTATAGAACTTCAACATCTTGTATTTTGGTAACTAGAAGGAATAGGACCTATGTTCATATGACATTTTTAGCTCAAAATGACCTCAGGAATAAGCTGTTAAAGTTTGTTACACTAGTCCTGAAACACCCTGTATAGTTTAATGTAATTACAATATAGCAGAATATCTCTATTTTCCATTAGTTTAATCTCAGTTATATGCTACTCCATCTTCCACGATCTTCAAATCCTTGTAAGACTGACACTATTTCCCCAAAACAACAACATTTGATAAGTTCCGCATTTACATCCCACTGTGTTCCACCTGTGCTTTACTCCTGCCCCTGTGCTCCCAGCCCACGTGCGCCTCTGGCAGGCGCCGGCACCGTGACGCTGCTTGTTGTGCGGCAGGGACATATATCTGCAGGAAGCCGCAAATGTTTTAAGCAACGCTGAAGTTCTGGGAATTGTGCATAGGAGGGATGCGAGATAGTGGAACCAGTGCAGTTCGTCAAGAAGAATAACAGCTTTATGGGGAGGGAAGTGCATTGTTGAATATTAAGGAAATGTAAACAGGATATGAAGGAGTTGTTTTTGAAAAAGAAAGTGGTTCATTGAATTTGCAGAAAATATATATCTTCCATTTTCAAAGTAGACGATATCTCATTTTCGATGTTTTTTAAAGTATCTGGGCTAATATTAAAGATAAAGCAAAAATAGTCGATACAGTAATTTTCTAGCGTATATTGTTTTGAGCTAAAAGTTAAACTTGATTTTCGCTTATATGGAAAATATATATCTCGCTTAATATGAGAGGTATAGAAACATGTTGAGATAATTTTTATACAATTTTCCACATAGAATAATGTGGTGTAATTAGATTTATTGAAATTTTTCGATATACCTGCTCGTATAACACAAACATAATAGTTTTTTTCTTCAAGCGTATTATAATATGCATATTATGCTACTGTACACACGCTGTAGAAGATATTCATTGTCTTACTAGTACAAAAATGTTGTTATTGTTGTACTAGTAAAAAAATGTTAGTTTCTTAGTTCGCCGCTGGCGGCGGCAGTAGCCACATCAACATAGATCATATTGAAAATTGTTATTTGACAGTTGAATCATTCGTGTTTTGTAGTGTACACAGCCAGCTTTGACTAAAATTGCAAATTTTACAAATCAAAAAATTCCAAAAAATGTCAAAAAATTATTTGAAACACTTGAAGAAAAAATAGTATATGTCATTCGGAGTAGAACGCCCTTTTTGTGTTTACCCAGCTTGCCAGGCCTCGGCTGGCGCCTCGGCCGCAATAGCTGAGTTCAACAGAAAAAGACCGCTTTCTACTCCTAATAACATAATATACTATTTCCTATTTCGCGTACACAAAGTGAATTTTGTACAACTGTTTTTGTCAAAAACAGAGTTACTATGAACAATAGGGTACTACAGCGCAATTGAATTAAGAGAAATTAGAAAAAAATATTGAAAGTATATGCTTAATAATGAATATTAATGAAGAAATAAAACGATATAATATATATATATATATATATATATATATATATATATATAGAATAAATCTACGAAAAATAAAATAAAAAAATTATTGTACCTAAAGCACCCTATAAAATTAAAATTAATAAAAAAATGTGTTCTATAAAATACTAGATTTACTAAACAATTTATGTTTTAATTTTATAATTTATTTAATAACACATTTTACAAAATAAAATAAAAATATAAGGCGGGTAAGATTTGAACTTGTGAATAATTATTATGATGCCCATATCTAACCAATTCAGCTACGGAATACTTTTCCATGATTACTGTTTTTAATAAATTATAAGTAATAACTGTCAAATTGTATTATATTTTTGCAAATATTTCAATAATAAGCCATTAAATTAGGAGTATTTTGATAGTATTCGATGCCAAATTAAATATACTATCCAACCATATCAAAAACGCCCATTATAGTCTTGCAGGACAGATGATATTTGTAAAAAACCGTTTTCCCTTGTTAAACGCATATGTCACAGTTTTTAGTGTTCACACTATATATATATATACAGGGTGTTAATTAAAAAGCGGGCCATAGGCGTTTAACATGGGAAATCAGTTTTTCCTTGCGCAAAAGTTCCCAATTAATTTTAGACAAAAGTGTTTCAAATAAAAGTTGTAGATAATAAAATTATACACCAGCGTCACTAAACAGATTTTATTTTGCATGTTTAGTAACCTGTAAAATCCGAATTGAAATTCTATAAATATTGCTCATTTGTAGTGATAGCCATGGAATTTAACCAAAATTACAAAGAAATGCATATCATTTGAACTGTCAGAAATTAAATTTTCAAATAAAAATTACTGATAATTATATTCTATCCTAAGTCCTTCAAACTATTTTGTTTTTATAATCTACATCTAAATTATTGCTTAGATTTTATTTATTTTTATTTTGTAATCTGCAAAATCGAAATTCTGACAATTCAAACGTATGCATTTCTTTGTAATTTTGTTTAAATTTCATGGCTATCACTACGAATGAGTAATATTTATAAAATTTTAAATTGGATTTTACAGGTTACTAAACATGCAAAATAAAATCTGTTTAGTGATGCTGGTGTAGAATTTAATTCTCTACAACATTTATTTGAAACATTTTTGTTTAAAATTAAATGGGAAGTTTTGCGCTTTTTAATTAACACCCTGTATATATATATATATATATATATATATATATATATATATATATATATATATATATATAATTTTAATTGGCGGCTCAAAGACGGCCTATAAATATATAACGAATACCAAGTTAGGGGAGGAGCCTATTACCAATGAAAGTAGAGAAATTTAAATAGCGGATTTTCAAATAGTTTTTATTTGAATATAAATGTTTTGCATTAAACTTAATAATTTAAATACACTTCCAATTAAAATCATGTAGACTTGTACAGTATAATAATATTCATTCTAGCAAAAGATCACATATTTGCAGTAAAATTATAATACGAACATATACTATGTCAATTATTTCAGTTGACACTGACACCTTTCAATCAGAATTTTCTTAATGTAGCAGCTATTTATTGGTTATAGCATAGCTGGCTAATTTATGAAATTTAATTTCTTTATAATTTTTTAACTCTATATCAATTTAATATGAAGTATAAAAAGAAGTCAAAGTATGGAGAATATAATATTGTTTAATATTTATAATAACATTAAATGTGAAAAAATTATATTTAACATCATTAAAATCTTCATATGGATGTAACGAAGAAGAATATGAAAGAATTATAATATCGTAAAAATAGTAAAATCGTATTCTATGGACCCTAAAACGTGCTTATTCATTAAAAACTCACCACCGAATTTTTTGACCCAAGACAAAAACGATTTGTATCTACTAGTAAAATTGATGAATAAATTAAAGATCATAACAAATTGATTATAAAAACAATTACTAAGAGATCCTGTTATTATACATCCACCCGTATTTTGATATTTTTATTATACCTACTAGATTTAGAGATGAGAATCTGAATTCTCTAGCACCCAATTTTATCGTAAACGTAAACGATACAAAATAAAAAAAAGAGTGAAACTGTGAAACAGAGCTGGACCACCGACCATTAACAAACCACCAATCAAGTGTAAAATAAAACACAGAAGCAGTTAACGTAAATTCTTCCCACCTACGGTCCAAAAGCTACTATCAAATTGCAGTACATTACTCGACGTAACACAATACTTTTCACTCCGGAGCACTGGAACCAGCAATTCAAGCTGAACTATACCATGGAGAGGTCACTGTGTGGGTTACTAGCGTTTCGTCCGATTTATTTCATTCTTAAGTGGTTTTTACACTACAGAGCACATGACATTATTTATAATATAGATTTTATCTTTTAATTGTGTATTAATTATATAAAAATATAAAGATCAAGGTTTGTAAAATATGTCACAGGGTGCGGTGGAATTTATAATTGAATGCAATAAATGTTGAGTAGTTCTGACAATAGACCAGAAAAGTGAGATTAGAATTTGCTTTTGACGCGAGTTCATAGTTTGAATAGGGGATTCCACCATTTTCTTTATATAATTTCATCAGAAAGTACCTATAAGTAAAACTCAAGGCTCATTCCGAATAAAAAAATCTGATGTGGCCAGCACATTACCTTCCGTCAGTTCTATGTATTTTGTATAAATGTCATACAGAAAGTTCCTTGCAAAAGATTATATTTCTTGTACATTACCTTAAGGCAGTTGTATGTATTTTATACAAATTCCATACAGAAAGTTTCTAACAAAAGATCCTATATTTCCAATAAAATTATAACATAAACATACTGTCAACTGCACTTGACACTGACACCTTTCAATCAGAATTTTCTTAATGTAGCAGCTGTTTCCAGAGTTATAGCAAAGCTGACTAATATATATGATATTTAATTTCTTTATAATTTTTTAACTCTATGTCCATTTAATATGAAGTACAAAATGCATTCAAATCGTATAGAGAATAAATAATTATTGAATATTTATAATAACATTAAATGTGAAAAAATGATATTTAACATAGTTTTTTCAAGAAAAACTGTTAAAAACTTCAAATGAGGGTACTTCCGGTTGACCAATTATAACCAAAATCTAATCAGCTCTTCACATGTATGCAACGAAGAGAAATACGAAAGAATTATAATTTTTGGTATTGTAGTATTAGAGTTACCGCATTAGAAAATTTTGTCACACACAGACACACACACACACACACACACACACACACACACACACACACACACACACATACACACACACACATACAGACATCATCGTAAAAATAGTAAAATCGTATTGTAGGGACCCTAAAACGTGCTTATTCATCAAAAACTCACCACCGAATTTTTTGACCAAAGACAATACCTTCCTTACCTAAAGGTGACGGAAGGTAAAAAATTAGCGGTAGTGTAAGAATTAGTGGCATCGGTAGCGTAAGAAATTTATAGTAAAAATTATATCCGTTCACAAAAAAAAATTATTGAAATTATAGATTCTAGGAATTTTTTATTATTTATTACTAGTGTGCAAGGTTGACAGTTATAGCTGTCATTTTATTTTTGCGCAAATAGACATAGATGATGACTTATTAATTACACTTATCCACAACAACTCCATTGTGTGAGATAAGCGAAGAGTTTAAGGGAATTTCAAATTATTTCAAATAAAGTAAATGTGTGGGCATAAATTGCCTTTGAAATAAACGAAAATGGTAAGTTATGTGTTCAGTTTTAACTGTGCTAAGTTTATTAATAAGTCTGTTTGTTTATATAGCGCAACATCTGAGGCACACCACAAAATGATCCTTTTTCTATTGCTCATTTTATCTGATGAAATCAGATGTCAGATGTCAATAAACGTCAAAACTGTCAAAAAAGTTAAGCGGTAGCGTAGTAGCAACAGAGAAGTTTGGAGTATGCAAATTCCTACCGCTGCCGTTGTCACTACGCTACTACAAATTTTCTTAATTTTTGGATGTGAACGAATACGTTTGCTATAACGCATTCAATCTTTTACCCAGGCCACTACCACTGCCACTAATTCTACCGCTACCTTAATTTTTTTGTTGTGAATGATACTTAAGACTATTAGTGAAAATTCGGTGAAAAATTCCTATTAATATGCGAGTTATGGTCCCCCAAAGTTTGAAAATATAGATGTGACGTCACGAATATAAGTTTTTATATAAAACTGTTTTCTTCGTGGGTCTAAAATGTTCTTGCAATGTATGCTATTTTTAAATTATATTTATAAAAAACAAATCAATATTGTAACACTGTACAAGTCTACATGCTTTACAATTGCAAGTGTATCAAAATTATTAAGTTTAATGCAAGAAATTTATATTCAAATAAAAACTGTTTGAGAATTGCAGTACTGGACTGACAGCCACGTGTCCGCTATTTGCATTTGTCTACTTCCGTTGGTAGTGGACTGCGCCCTAACTCGATATTCGTTATATATTTATAGGTGGTCTTTGACTCGTCAATCAAAATAATATATATGAATTTCATATGAGTGACGAGCTGCTAAAACAAAAACCCCATATTTCCGAAGTATTTCAATTATATCATTTTATTTCTTTATTAATATTCATTATTAAGTATCTACTTTCACTATTTTTTACTAATTTCTCTTAATTCGATTGAGCTATAATCCCCTATTTCCCTGTATACTCGTAGGTGGAAGTGTGATTTTACTGACAAAAATAGTTATTTATGTAATAAGTGTGTAAAGTAGTACTTTTTTGGTCGAGTGCGATGTTTGTAGCACGAGACAAAAAATACTATTTTACACACGTGTTGCATACAACACTTTTCCTACAACCGAAATGGTATTGATGTTTCTCATAATACTGAGTGTACAGGCATTCCGCAGCTTCAAATACTGTTAGTGCTCTTTCTCATAACACTGTATAAAATGTAACTTAAACATTTGGAAGAATCTCAGACAGACGATGATTAGGCTTTTATAATGTACAAATTGTACATTTAATATTAATATTAAAAATTAGGTTAGGTTAGAATACATGTCAAAAAAATGTTAATGTTCTTAAAAATTAGATTAGTACTTAATCTGTTAAAAAATATTAGATTTGTTTCATTTATATGTATATTCATATTTCTCAATAAATTTTATTACTTTCATTATTATTTACTACCTAATTATATACTTGACAGGTAAATTAACCAAATTTTAATGTTGCCTAGCAACGCCTATTTGCTTTTCACGCACTAGTGCTTGAAAAGTGACACTTTACACACTGTAATGAGTGCGTGAAAGTACTTTTCACGCACGGTTGTAGGAAAAAGATATTTTGTAAATGAAATTAAGCAACTCTTGTTAAGAATTCGATAGTTTGTTTATTCAGTAATAGATTGCAACAGTTTAAAACCCTTGAAAAGGCAAAGTAAGAAATTTTGGAAATTAATATTGTAGGTGAAACTCAAAATACCGTACATCATTAATAGTTCCTCACCCGCCCATCAATAAGTCAAGTGTAACACAAGCTATGCAGCATATCGAAGTTGTAGGATCAAATCGAGATACACGTTCATTGAATTTTGTAGTGTTGTGTTTTTATTTAAATAATATAAACTAGGCACAGTTCATGTGAATATCATTATCAAAGGATCGGTCTAGGTCGTACATGCTTTGCATAAGAGATTTTCATTTATGAGATTTCTCGGCCTTTAAAAAATAGGGATTAAAATGATATTCTCAGCGCTATGAACTTAGTTTGAATTTGACACCTAAATTTGACCGTTACACCTTTCTGGTCTATGGATTATTATGATCGTCACTTAAGTCCTAAAAATCGTCATTAAAAGTTCAGATCGACACTAAAATCATCCATTATACGACGAGTAATGAAAGACAGTTAATTTTCCTGAAATTGTCTTATACTAACTGGTGTTTTTTTTATGTTCCAACAAAAGATATCGTCATAAACTTAATACCGCCAGTGCAGGTTCAAAACGAACTTCGGTCAAAACTCTTCGAACAAATCTCTTCTCTACATAGTCTAAGAGCAGTGGGCAATAATTCTCCTCTATCTCTTAGGAGTGTCGTTAAACTAGGCTAATACCATCTAGGAGATAAATACAGAAGTTTAGTAACGGCTCTGTATAAATAGTGACATAAAATATCGCAGCCTTATAAAGCTATTTACGTTTTCAATACGCTACGGGCTACGGCATGCTGTGCAGAAACAAGTGAAGTATCAAGGCTGCCTACGATGAAGTGCAATTACCGGTAATTCTTAACGAGGTTTCACTACCAGAAATGAGATTATTAATTAACGACAAATGTGTGACACTTCATTTAAGAAAGGCCAGATGCTTTTAACTTGAGGAAAAAGAACATATTTAGAAAATAAAGCATTTAATTGGTATTGTAAGCAGAACACTACACATGTGATAAAATTGATGGGTATAATTGTTTCAAAAACATATACTTCTGGTTTCTGTTAATAATTATAAAAAATCTGATGTGGCCAGCACATTACCTTCCGTCAGTTCTATGTATTTTGTACAAATTTCATACGGAAAGTTCCTTGCTATTCCTTCTATTCTTGAACATTACCTTCCGGCAGTTGCATGTATTTTATGCAAATTTCATACAGAAAATTATTATTTTGTAACGTTTTCTATATACAGTGTAATGCATCTGTAGAAATAAAAGATTTATTATTATTATTTCTTGTACATTACCTTAAAGCAGTTGTATGTATTTTATACAAATTCCATACCGAAAGCAAAAGATCCTATATTTCCAGTAAAATTATAAGACAAACACACTATGTCAATTTCACTTGACACTCACATCTTTCAATTAGAATTTTCTTAATATAGTAGCTGTTTCCATAGCTATGGCTACTTTATGAAATTTAATTTCTTTATAATTTTTTAACTCTATATCCATTTAATATTAAGTATAAAATGCAGTTAAATCGTATAGAGAATAAAATATTCTTTAATATTTATAATATCAAATGTTCACAATTATATTTAACATAGTTTTTTCAAGAAAAACTGTTAAAATCTTCAAATGATGGTAACAATTGTAACCGAAATCTAATCAGCTCTTCATATGGATGTAACGAAGAAGTATACAAAAAATTTATAATTTTTGTAACTGTAGTATTAGAGTTATCGCAGACGAAAATTTTGTTACACACACACACACACACACGCACGCACGCACGCACGCACACACACACAAGCACGCACGCCCGCGCACACACACACACACACACACACACACACACACACACACACACACACACATCATCGTAAAAATAATAAATTCATGTTCTAGGGACCCTAAAACGTGCTTATTGATTAAAAACTCATCATCGAATTTTTTGACCAAAGACAATACCTTCCTTATTTAAAGGTGACGGAAGGTAAAAAGTTTCTCTGGTGTTGTTTCTAAGTAACGAACTGTAATTCTACAGGAAAATAGACATTTTTTGCATTTATTAATGAGAAATTAAAACTTTATTTGACTAATTGTGTGTGTGTGTGTGTGTGTGTGTGTGTGTGTGTGTGTGTGTGTGTGTGTGTGTGTGTGTGTGTGTGAGTGTGTGTGTGTGTGTGTGTGTGTGTGTGTGTGTGTGTGTGTGCGTGTGTGTGTGTGTGTGCGTGTGCGTGTGCGTGTGCATCGTCCACTCTAACTCAATTATTATCATTCAGAAAATTTTGAAACCTTGTATTTCTATTTTATTCTAATAAGGGAAGAGCCGTTAGATTTTGGTGTAAATCAATAACCGGAAATGGTACTTTCCTTGAAACTCAAAATAGTTTTTCTTCGAAAAATACCTTCATGTTATTTTTTCGAGATTTGTGCTATTATAAAAATTAAAGACTATTAAATTTTCTACAGATTTGCATAAATACTATTTCTATATATTTTATGGATCAATAATTTAAATTCCAGAACCTACGCTTTAAACAAGCACAACTCCTTGGTTACACAGTTCATATCACAAATGTCATTGTCAAAGAACTAATAATTTTAAATTAATAATAGTAACGTTTTAAAAAGAAAATGATAAATAGAATTATAGTTATAAGGAATGGATCTTAATACAGTTTCCAGCATAACTAAATATGTAGGTATGCATATTTAAATTAATAAAAATTAAATAGCGGGAGGTATAGTGTTAGCCACAATACCTTCCTTACTTAAAGGTGACGGAAGGTGTTGTCTTTAGTCAAAAAATTTTGTGGTGAGTTTTTGATGAATAAGCACGTTTTAGGGTCCCTAGAATACGATTTTACTATTTTTACGATGATGTCTGTATCTATGTGTGTATGTTTGTGTGTATGTGCGTGTGTGTATGTATGTGTGTGTGTGTGTGACAACATTTTCTAATGCAATAACTCTAATACTACAATTCCAAAAATTATAATTCTTTCGTATTCCTCTTCGTTACATCCATGTGATGAGCTGATTAGATTTTGGTTATAATTGGTCAACCGGAAGTACCCTCATTTGAAGATATTAACAGTTTTTCTTGATAAAACAATGTTAAATATAACTTTTTCACATTTAACAATAAATATTAAAGAATATTTTATTCTCTATACAATTTGAATGCATTTTATACTTTATATTAAATGGATATAGAGTTAAAAATTATAAAGAAATTAAATATCATATATATTAGCCAGCTATGCTATAACTCTGGAAACAGCTGCTGCTGCTATAGTAAGAAAATTCTGATTGAAAGGTGTCAGTGTCAAATGCAGTTGACAGTATGTATATGTTATACTTTTACTGGAAATATAGGATGTATTGCTTTCTGTATGGAATTTGTATAAAATACATACAACTGCCTTAAGGTAATGTACAAGAAATAGAATCTTTTGCAAGGAACTTTCTGTATGTCATTTATACAAAATACATAGAACTGATGGAAGGTAATGTGCTGGCCACATCAAATTTTTTTAAATCTAAGTTTCAGTTAATATAGCCAAAATTGTAAAATTTGATTTATCTGAAAAATCGTAATTTTCCAGCGCTAATAAAATAGAGTATATATTTGAAAGGTTTTAAAATTCGTCTGCGAATTTCCTACCTCAGTATCCATTAAAACAGTGCCTTTTAGTCTTATTTTTTTAGTCTCTTATGTCGTACAAACTTATCTTTAAATCTACAATAACGTATGTATATGTATCTCTATAGAAATCTACAGATTTTATCACAAACTTTGTCTTGGATAAATTAATTAAGACATAAATTTAATTATCTTGTTCTACCTTTCACTTCATCTTAATTCATTCTAAGAAATAGTAAAACTTATTGAACAGAAGAAACAAATAGACGCAATTAAATTTGTTGCCTCAACAACTAAAATAACATCGAGATAGTTCTTTTTTGACTAAAATAAAGATGACATTTAACATGCATATTTAATTTCTATTTTAGTAACGCAGATTTTCTAGGTTGTTATATATATATACATATACGAGTAAACCTATATACCGGATGTCTACTCAAAATACCTATTATTTTTAGCCAAAATGTTTCAAATAACAGTTGTAGATTTTATTAAGCACGTTTTGCAACTAGTCCAGGAAATCTATTGAAAAAATACACCCAACCTCAAAGAATTTGTAACAAAAGCATTTTTACGGAATCCTGTCTAGAAATATGCGCTGAATAACATATCAAAAGTTTCCGAAAATTCCGCTAGTTGGAAAAAATGGCAGCACATTTAGGTTTTTGGCCATTTTATCGAAAATAATTGGGCTTATCAAAATTTTACAAGTATACAAAACGAAAGCTCAACATTTTTTAAACAGAAAAGGTTTCTTGTACCTTTTACCTAGAATGAACTGTCGAAGAGTTAGGTTAAAAAATATTTAACCAAAGCCACAATTTATGAAAGAAATTTCTTACTCAAAAAATAAACAATATTACGTATTTAATATTTGGTCTAACAGGTGTTTCTATTTATAACAGTTTAAATTTATCGTGGTATCGAATGAAGTAAATTATTGATGATTTTAAAATAATATTTGTCTACATTTTCCTACAAAATTTCACTTATTCATCAATAACATCTTTGATTCTGTTAAAGATTTGAAATTCTGAATTCAGAATGAAATTCTCTTTCATATAATGAATTCGCGAGTTACTAACAACTTGAATTCAAATTAAATTCTTCTATAATTTTAAACATCTGAAAATCGGCTCATTCATCATTTTTTCATCAACACTTCGACCTTCGGCACGTATTAAATACGTAATATTTTTATATTTAATCGCGTCGAAATTTTGGACGAAAAAATGCGAAATAAGCTGATTTTTAGATGTTTAATGATTAATTTACTTATTTTTCGAATATTTCCAGTAGAAATTCTGAAATTAGCGTGAGAATTTCTTTTTCTGGTAAATGAAACGACGGGTCTTGACGTTTAAATATACAGGCTGTCTCACAACTCGCGCCCCAGAGCGAATGAGGAAACAGAAGACTGCACTCGGATGTGTAATTTCGAAAAAAAAAAATCTAGCTTAAAAGATATTCAAGAAAAGGCGTCTTAAAACTGACCAATCGGCGACCTACACCTTTAACGTGTGTTTGCCGTAATTTTACGTTACTAGGGTTTTTTACAAATCAAATCTTCTTTAAAATATGTTGGCGACTGTAGTTTTCGAAACAAGGTGAATAAGAAAAGGCCAATTCTTACCATGTATTCAGCCACTGATTACTTAGAAATGATTATAATTTTCGGAGAATGTGGACGTAACGCCTGAGAGGCCGCACGCAGTTTATTCGGAACGTTTTCCGGATAGAAATCTTGTGGATATAAATGATGATCTCGGATGACACCTTCGCTAACCTAAATTTGTTGACAGTGAAAAGTCAACTCTAAAGTGTCAAAATTACAGTAAGTCAAACAAATTTTGTCACTAACTAGTAGTATTTTTAAAACCTAGCAACCATTTTTATTTTGTAATAATAGCTTTATTCTTTTTGGGCAAAATCTCAGCTCATCTCAGATCACTTCAGATAAACCCAGGAAATCGTTGTTCTTTTTGACACAACTGATCTGAGTTGTTCTGAGTAAACTCATTTCCCCCCTTACCGATGTTACACTACCAGTTTGTCAAACTCAAAATGATTTGAAAGACTCAGTTTGCATTTTAAGGTTATATAATACAACAAATTTTATATTCACATATACAGATATACTTACAAGTAATATATTTTCAACAGTATCCCTTTTTAGTGTATAAATAGTATCATAGATCAGAAAATAAGTCAATTAATTTGACAGCTGAAACAGCAAATACTATCGGTAAAGAAAGAAATGATAAAATTTAATTAATTTGTTCTTTTTGCACACATCACAACTCACTTCAGTTCAACTCAGTTATGTACTGAGTTGAGTTTCATTGGGTCAAAAAGAATACAGCTATTATCATCACACCTCAAGATATCCTTCTGAGATTGGTGGATTAAAAAGTCTTGTAACTCCGTTATGCAAGCAGCCGCAAATTATTTTCTTCTATTTGTTGGCAAACTATTGTCGTCGGCAAGTGTCAGTTTCGTCTGGGGCGCGAGTTGTGAGACACCCTAACTAAGGAAGAAAGATTGTTAGAAGAGCTCCCAAATAATCACTTTTCCACAAAAAAATTGTTAAAGGAACTTTCAAGAGGATTTCAGTGGATCCCTAAACTCAATGAAGGTGGAAAAACAACATTTAAAAGAAACGATATACTGGAACCGGCAACTCTGTTCTATTAAAAACTTTACTGGTCGCTATTAATTTATAATTATTAATAGATTTCAATAGATACCTGGTACTTATCCTTATCATTAAAGTTATCGAAATATCAGTAGAAAAGTACACTTTATATCTACGTTTTGGATAATAATGTGGTTGAAAAATACGTAAGTAATAATAATTTTACATATTTGAATTTAAACAAGTACTTTGTATGAGCACAACATCTTAGTAAAAAATGGCAACATTTCAATTCCGAATAAACAATAAAGTATGAAAACTAGTACCTACTATAAACCCCGCAAAATAATGCTCACTAAACGCCAGGCTACAAAATCATAAAAATGAAATATCTTAAATTATCTATAATATCCTCCATTATCAATCCTATCAGGTTTCGTATCGGGGAAAATCTCCAACAATAAGTTTTCTTTTATTTTCAGTGCAATAAGCGGACTGAAATATCGCAGGAATTACCATACAAAACTTGTAAATATGTGGGTATTCCAGCTTTATACGACGTTGTAATTTTCATATTTAACGCCGTTTTATTCCCGTCATATTCCTGAAAGAGTCTTGGCCAAACTGATACGAATTGACGACCACGATTTTGAAACAGCCACACAGTGGAATTTACGAGAAGGATACACATATAAATAGTATAAAACTTATTTAACACCAACTTTTGATACGGGGTAAATACAAAATGAAATGCACAAGGATATTTTATCTGCAAAATAAAAAAAAATGCATTTTTTATCTTATGCAATTCTACACGGGACTATGCGATTTTAAATTAGGATTATATTCAAAAGTGAAATACGAGAGCTCGCTAGAATGAATGAGAATGAAGCCAATGATTCATATTTTTTAGAATTTTATTTTAAATATCTAGTTGTTGATCTTCTTTTTTGGTCATTACATAATATTCAGAAGTGGTACTTTACTTGAAGCCTATAATAGATTTTAATGAAAAACTATTTTAAAATATACTCCAAATTTTTTCAAATAAATAGTAGTAGTAACATAGTTACGCAGGTTGGGTTCAAGTTTTTAAACATAGTTTCAAAAGATATAAAATAAATTAATTTTTATATGTAACTCATTCATAGAATTTTTGACTATATGTAAATTACATGGTTTGACTTGATACAATAATTTGTTATAAACTACATTGAAACTTGAATCCAAAAATATACTCCTATAAAATAGCATATTTTAGTTAAAATATGCTAACCGGAAATGATATATTACCTGAACTTATTAACAGTTTATTTTGACCAAATTCTTTTATTATGATTTTAGAAATAAATGCTTCAGATAATAGTTTTAGAGAATTAAATTCTGGGTCTAGTACAACCAATATTATTAAATTAGTTCTTTGTATTAGCTAGAGAAGTAAATTTAAAAATTATATAATTTTTGGTTTCTGTAATAAAGCTTGTTATGGATTAGGACAAAAAAGTACAAAAAAAATCTGGTGTGGCCAACACAATACCTCCCGCCATTTAACGTCCGAGACACAAAAAAGATAAAGCTAATTCCTTATCTTTGGATTAGCGAATTTTACTCCAATTTTGGCAGTTTATTTCTTAAAATATAGTCTAATCCGAACCAAGTAATTACTTTTTTGATAATAAAATGAAGACTAAGTTTTAAATACCGGGATAAAATAGAATTCACTAATCCAAAAATGAGAATTAGCTTAAACTTTTTTGCGAATCGTTAATTTTTATTAATCCAAATCCATACCTACATATTTACATATGCTGGAAACTGTATTGTTTTCCTTTCCTATTGCACTATTTACTCTTTTCTTTTTAAAACGTTACTATTATTAATTTTAAATGATTAGTTTTTTGACAGTGACATTTATCTGTCAGTTACATACATTTAAATAACTGCGCAAATAAGGAGTTTTGCTTGTTTAAAGCGCAAGCTCCGGGATTTAAATTATAGATAATTTTATAAATTTATCTATAAAATATATAGAAAAAAATGTTAATGCAAACCTGCAGAAAATTTAATATTCTTTAATTTTTATAATAACATTAATCTCGAAAAAATAACATTTAAAGATATTTTTCGAAGAAAAACTATTTTGTGTGCCATCTCCGGTTATTCGATTTACACCAAAATCTAATGGGCTCTTTCCATTACAGAAAAAGTTCGAAATACAAGGTTTCAAAATTTTCTGAATGATAGTATTTGAGTTAGAGTGGAGGATCCACACATACATACACACACACATACACACAGATATCACCGTGAAAATGTTAAAATTGGATTCTAGGGACCTTAAAACGTGGTCATTTACCAAAATCTTGATATACGATTTTTAGCACGATCCCTATAGCTCCCTTACCAAGGGTAGCGGGAGGTAAAAAAATAAAAAAATAAATGTTAATGTCATATTACGTCAAATACGTGCAATTGTATAATTAGGTCTATATTTCATGTTGGTTTTGCGTACAAGGAAGTCGTGTGGTGTCCACATCAGATTTTTTTTTAAATATATTTTTTACTTATATTAATTTAGAGTTAATAATAGCTAATAATATGCGAAAATGACTGATTGATTTGTATGATAAAGTTATAAATTAATATATTTGCTATAAAATGTAAAAAATTGATCTCAAAATGTCTGATTTATACTAATTAAAGAAATCTCGACTCATTGACCAACATGGATATATTTATTTGTGCATCTTATCATCACGTAGTAAAAATGCATGTAACTTTAAGTAGTTCGTAACTGTTATCTAAACTTCGGCCATGTGTCTACTTTTAACATGCTACAAAACACACATGACCTAAAATTTAAAACAAATCCCAAACTAATGAATCTAATTAGATAAGTTAACATACATCTTCCTGCAGTATGGTAAATATTTTACATAAATAATTTTTGGAACTGCAGTTTTTATTCCTATAAGAAATTATTTCAAACAATAATATTTCTATTACTTTTAGAGTGTAGGTATTTTGATTTGTTAAGCAGAATTTTGAAGGATTTTAACTTAGCTTATACCTGTACAAGATTAAAAGATAAACTAAAATATTAACCTCAAAACTATTGTTCAAACGCCAAACAAGTGATCTGTCATCTTTAAATTACCCGCACATGCCGTTGCTATGGGGCGACCGGATGGTATGGCTTTACGGCCTTTCATTGGTGCGACGTATTTCTACGTCATACATGGCGGTAATTTAAATATTCAAGTTTAATTAATTTTTTATGTTTTCTTCAAAAATTTAAATAAAAAGACAAGCAAGTAGCTTATTACGATAGTTATAATTTTATTGCAGTACTCGACAGTGTCATTTTTTTTACTATACCAGGCATCGTCTCACATACTCTCATTATCGTGAAGACAAAAACTCTAAGGCACGTTTGTACAATTTGAAAAATAAAAATTATTTTAATAAGTGATGTGAATCGGATTCGGACCCGAGCCGTCCGAACCACATCCGATCGCGAAATACATTCAACTAAGCGACCCCATTAATTAATTATTAAAAGAAATAAACATATTTACGTATATGTCACTACAATCAGTATGTGAGCAAAACACAATAATAACTATTTTAACAGTATCCATAATTCATCTGTCGACTTCCGTTCAAATAAAACTAAAAACTGAAAGAGTTCTTTGATGTTCTTAAGGTCAGTTTTTACTTATTTTGTATCAACATACAATAACCTTGATGGCTTATTAACTGTTAACACATTTTTACGGAAACACTTTGTCATTTATGTCATGAGATAAACATGTTTCATTACTTTTCAAAAGTTAAGTGCTTACGACGTCATTAACACCAAATTTATCATTTATTTTCAATGTATAATTTGCTTTCTAAAAGTTTATTCAATACATTATTCCAATTTATTGGAAAGAATATTTCCTTTTATAATCAAAATTTATTAGAGGTTTCTTATTCTCAAAGATTTTAAAGAGATACGAAATGATAAATGAAATTCAAAATGCAAGCGTTCAGTATTAAATTTATGGAAACAGAATAATGAAACAATTTGACAAGAACTATAATGCGAGTACAAGCTTATACAATAGTGTATTAAAGAACGTGTTTTATAAGACATGTTTTTTTCGCACGCGTCAAAATTTAGAAAACGAGCGTTAGCGAGTTTTCTAATTGACAAGTGCGAAAGAAAGTCTTATAAAATGAGTTCTTTATATTATTTTTTATATTTTGCGCCTTCTACAATAACATTTACTTACTCAATTTGTGATTATATTTGTAACCATTTGTACATTTTCATGTAGATAATCTTCCCTAAATAAAAAAAAATAATAATAATTTCAACATTGTATTATTAAAATGAATTGTCAATTAACTAAAAATAAATTAGGTAAAAATGGGTTAAAGAAACGTCATCTAGTACCAACCGTCTAAAACAAAAAATTGCGTATCGAAATGAAGGTTATTACGATACGCACTTGCGTATCGTAATGACTTTATTATAAACGCAAAATATAAAAAATTATATTGAGTATAGCTTACTCGCCCACACAGCTAAAGTGTCGATTTACATTATGGAGATTACTGCCAAACACTCTAAACGCACCTATTTCGCTTAGAAAACGCTTTTTCAACTGATTTGGAGACATGCTATGACAAAAAGTTTTCACATCTGATTTGAGCGTTTCACGGTCTGAAACTAACGATTTGTACACATATTCTACCTGTAGTTTCGATGGAACTTGGATGTTTACGGTATAATATGACAAAAAACACTGTTTTTACCTCCTGCTACCCTTGGTAAGGGAGATATAGGGATCGTGCTGAATATCGCATATCGAGATTTTGGTAAATGAGCATGTTTTAAGGTCCCTAGAATCCAATTTTGACATTTTCACGATGATATCTGTGTCTATGTGTGTATGTGTGGATCCTCCACTTTAACTCAAATACTATCATTCAGAAAATTTTGAAACCTTGTATTTCGAACTTTTTCTGTAATGGAAAGAGCCCATTAGATTTTGGTGAAAATCGGATAACCGGATATGGCACTTTACTAGAAGCTCATAATAGTTTTTCTTCGAAAAATACCTTTAAATGTTATTTTTTCGAGATTAATGTTATTATAAAAATTAAAGATTATTAAATTTTCTATAGATTTGCATTAATACTTTTTCTATATATTTTATGGATAAATTTATAAAATTATCTATAATTTATATCCCAGAGTCTATGCTTTAAACGCAGTTATTCAAATGTATTTAACTGACAGATAAATGTCACTATCAAAGAATTAATTATTTAAAAATAATATTAGTAACGTTCTAAAAACAAAAATGTAAATAGAACAATAGAAAAGGAATTCAATACAGTTTCCAGCATAAGTAAATATGTAGGTATGTATTTAGATTAATAAAAATTAACGATATACAAAAATGTTTAAGCTAATCCTCATTTTTGGATTAGTGAATTCTATTATATCCCGGTATTTAAAATTTAATCATTTTATTATAGCTCCGGTGACTCAATGGTTAGAGCAACGCCTCATGTCATGAGTACCCTCGGGGCTCTGGGATCTAATCCCTCTAAGGCACGGATGTGTGTAAATGTGAACCCACTCTGTAATTGAGATATAATCCTGTTGAGGAGTTTAAAAAAAGGAATTTACTTGGATTAGATTAGACTATATTTTTTTAAAAAAACTAAAAATTAGAAAAAAAATCGCTAATCCAAAAAGAAGGATTAACTTAATCTTTTTTGCGACTCGGGCTGTAAATGGCGGAAAGGTATTGTGTTGGCCACACCAGATTTTTACAATGAATAGTATAAAACATATTTTTATTGAACAATAAATACAAATATTTATCATTTATCAAAAAAGACAATATTTTAAAAATAAATTACTCGTGTGCACTGATTATGATAATCAAATAAGGAAAATATTGGTAATAATTATCGGCAGCTATCACTTTTTTTACTTTATCCTTATTCGGATTTATGTAAACAAGTATTCATACATGGTAATGTTTTATTTGCGCCGAAGTATTCATACGTTAACGTAAACATGTGTGATTGCTCAACTGGTGCAATGTAAGAAAAACTACAATATTTATTTGTATACCAAGTGCTGAAAGTGTTTCTTTGTGGAACCAAAACGTAAGTTGCACTCTGAGAGAAGCGAAGGCTGCAATCGTTTGTGTTTGACAAAGGGCTTTCAACATTTAATATAAAACATATTTATATTTTATATTTGTGATACGAATGTGTGACATATTGTGTATAAGGAAAAAACCGAAACGTGCTGCAAGGAGTATAAAAACATAATTTTGTGGTTATACCTTGTATATATCAGTTATATATAAAATACTTAGATGATGTTCAAGAATCTCTTTTTATACAGATTGTCTCACAACTCGCGCCCCAGACGAAACTGACACTTGCCGACGACAATAGGTTGCAAACAAATAGAAGAAAATAATTTGCGGCTGCTTGCATAACGGAGTTACAAGATTTTTTAATCCACCAGTCCCGGAAGGATATCTTCAGGCCTATTCTACTAAAAATAT
Organism: Harpalus rubripes; assembly: GCA_963082715.1. Taxonomy (NCBI): domain Eukaryota; kingdom Metazoa; phylum Arthropoda; class Insecta; order Coleoptera; family Carabidae; genus Harpalus; species Harpalus rubripes. Next base: position 61,669,573 of record OY720456.1, read on the forward strand.
GTATAACGATATCGTTACCATACGACTGTCGCTAAGCATTTGGTTGAACGACTTTAATAACGACAAATGCCAAAAAGGTATTCTAATAATCATATCGTTATCAAGTTATCGTTATGATGAGTTTAACGATAATATCTAACTTCATGTTGATTTTGACAGAATATATTTATATTTGTTTTTCAATTCAAATTTGACATTGATTCAAATTTTGTAATTTTCATCGTACATAAAATTATGTATTATTCTCACCCTCGTTTTACAGTTTACACGCTCCATATCTATTTGCGCCGTATGAAATTTGATATAGGTATGTCTATAAAATGATCAACAATAATATTGCAGATTTCTATTAATGATATGATTATTAATGACTGACTTAATACCACATATGAATCCTTTTCTACTGATATCCTCCTTGCTACCGATTTCTGATAGCTTCCATGAGCAAAAAAATGCAAAGCTGCCATCATCTGAATTGAAAACAAAATATTTATGTGCATTCATGTAATACGCATAAATAGTAATTTATAAATAATATAGAGTTTTTTGGAAAACCATCTCTTCAAAATATATCTAACTTTACGACTTCAACGAGGCATGTGAACTTGTCGTTCATAAACGACATAAAATAACGATAAGTAACGATACGTAACGATAAATAAATTAGTAGAATAGGGTTTTGGCAAAAATCGTTATTATAACTACACCTCGCTTGGTAACGACTCGTAACGATACATATTTTTTTAGTAGAATAGGCCTGCTTGAGGTGTGATGATATTATTACAAAATAAAACTGGTTGCTAGGTTTTAAAAATACTACTAGTGAGTTACAAAATTTGTTTGACTGTAATTTTGACACTTTAGAGTTGACTTTTCACTGTCAACAAATTTATGTTAGCGAAGGTGTCATCCGAGATCATCATTTATATCGTACAGTGCAACGTGTTGTAGCAGCTGTGTAAATTGTGTTAAACGAAAATATTATTGTCATTTGAATTAAAACAACAAATGGTGGTTCTAAATTTAATCTAACAATGACATTTTTCGAAAACTACAGTCGCCCACACAGTTTAAAAAAGATTTGATTTGTATAAAATTTTAGTAACGTAAAATTACGGCAAACACACGTTAAAGGTGTAGGTGTCTGATTGGTCAATTTTAAGACGTCTTTTCTCGGATATCTTTTAAGTTATATTTTTTTTCTTCGAAATTACACATCCGAGTGCAGTCCCGTGTTTCCTCATTCGCTCTGGGGCGCGAGTTCTGACATCCTGTATACCTCCGAATGAGAAATGGGTGATTCTGCACTTGTGATAAACAATATTTTTTTCTTTTTCTTAGTCAAGGAGGTTTGTCTGCCCCTACTGCCGTTGCTGCCGTCAGTGAGTTGTTGTTCATGATCAATTATGGCTATGCAGGTATTGCAGGGCTTAATAAGACAATACCGATGTATCATCCTTTGCAACCTGGAGCAACTATCAGCGTAGAAGTAAGCTCAAATAATATTCGAGGCATAATTAACTTAGTTATCGATAAAGACAATATAGCTCTTCATATCGACTGCAGGTATGTACAATTTGTGTTTTAACATCTAATAAGCAAATTTACTATAGAGTTGTCAATACGAGTATTCCCACATAAAGGCTAATTTAAAAAATCTGATGTGGCCAGCACATTACCTTCCGTCAGTTCTATGTATTTTGTACAAATTTCATATATAATATTCCTTGCAAAATATTCTATTTCTTGTACATTACGTCCCGGAAGTTATATGTACAGTCTGTAATACTGAAGCTGTGGAAATTAGAGCAGTTAGTCCGTCAGAACGACAGTAGTTAGTTACATAAATATACAGTGAGATGAAAGGAGTGACTTCTGTCCCGGCAGTTGAATATGCAGACGCTTTTGAGTCAGTTGAATGTGATATAAATAAATAGTGACATAAATAGTCGAAATAAATAATCAGTAATGTAAATAAATAGTGCCTTGTTAATTGTTTAAATAAATAAATAAAAAGTATTAGTGTTTAACTAGTTAATTATATTCTTAGTCTTAATTAGTATTTTATATTTTTTAACCATAGTAATCGTCATTTTTATTATTTTTACCTTCCGTCAGCTTTAGGTAAGGAAGGTATTGTCTTTGGTCAAAAATTCGGTGGTGAGTTTTTAATGAATAAGCACGTTTCAAGGTCCCTAGAATACGATTTTATTATTTTTACGATGATGTCTGTATGTGGTGTGTGTGTGTGTGTGTGTGTGTGTGTGTGTGTGTATGTGTATGTGTGGATGTGTGTGTGTGTGTGTGTGTGTGTGTGTGTGTGTGTGTGTGAGTGTGTGTGTGTAACAAAATTTTCGTCTACGATAACTCTAATACCACAATTTCAAAAATTATAATTCTTTCGTATTCCTCTTCGTTGCATCTATATGAAGAGCTGATTAGATTTTGGTTATAATTGGTTAACCGGAAGTACTCTCATTTGAAGATTTTAACAGTTTTTCTTGAAAAACGATGTTAAATATCATTTTTTCACATTTAATGTTATTATAAATATTAAAGAACATTGTATTCTCTATACGCTTTGACTGCATTTTGTACTTCATTAAATGGATATAGAGTTATAAAACTATAAAGAAATTAAATTTCATAAATTAGCCAGCTATGCTAGAAACAGCTACTATATTAAGAAAATTCTGATTGAAAGATGTCAGTGTCAAGTGCAATTGACATATTCATAGTATATTTGTTATAATTTTACTCGAAATATAGGATATTTTTGCTCAAAACTTTCTATATGGAATTTGTATAAAATACATACAACTGTCGAAAGGTAATGTACATACAAGAAATTTAGAATCTTTTGCAAGGAACTTTCTGTTAAAAGTGGAAATGTATTCAAAGTAGGACTTTGCTCAGTTTGGTAACTACGTCAAATTTCTAACCTGTTTTAAATTTTCAAATTTTTTCATAGATTTTGGATCTACCCTGTTTACCACTTGCGTTCTTAAAATATCGATTCCGGTAGCTATAACCTGATAAAAAGCTGTTTACCGGTGACGGTTCACCGGAAGAATTTTCGTAAATACCTCATATATCTAACGGAAGATAATGTGCTGCCCACATCAGATTTTTTAATATTGATTTATCGTTTTAATAAACCTCTATTTTAATAATAATAATTTTTTGATTTTTACGCTTCACCAGATAAATAAAAACGTCACTATATTAATTTTTCCCGAATACGGGTTAATTAATCCATATAACTTTATATATATAACGATTTTGGAATTTATTTGGTTTTAATAAACAAATGCTTAATTATAAAATTGATATATTTTTACCTTCCGTCACCTTTAGGTAAGGAAGGTATTGTCTTTGGTCAAAAAAATCGATGATGAGTTTTTACTCAATAAGCACGTTTTAGAGTCCCTAGAATACGAATTTACTATTTTTACGATGATGTCTGTATGTGTGTGTGTGTGTGTGTGTGTGTGTGTGTGTGTGTGTGTGTGTGTGTGTGTGTGTGTGTGTGTGTGTGTGTGTGTGTGTGTGTGTGTGTGTGTGTGTGTGTGTGTGTGTGTGTGTGTGTGTGTGTGTGTGTGTGTGTGTGTGTGTGTGTGTGTGTGTGTGTGTGTGTGTGTGTGTGTGTGTGTGTGTGTGTGTGTGTGTGTGTGTGTGTGTGTGTGTGTGTGTGTGTGTGTGTGTGTGTGTGTGTGTGTGTGTGTGTGTGTGTGTGTGTGTGTGTGTGTGTGTGTGTGTGTGTGTGTGTGTGTGTGTGTGTGTGTGTGTGTGTGTGTGTGTGTGTGTGTGTGTGTGTGTGTGTGTGTGTGTGTGTGTGTGTGTGTGTGTGTGTGTGTGTGTGTGTGTGTGTGTGTGTGTGTGTGTGTGTGTGTGTGTGTGTGTGTGTGTGTGTGTGTGTGTGTGTGTGTGTGTGTGTGTGTGTGTGTGTGTGTGTGTGTGTGTGTGTGTGTGTGTGTGTGTGTGTGTGTGTGTGTGTGTGTGTGTGTGTGTGTGTGTGTGTGTGTGTGTGTGTGTGTGTGTGTGTGTGTGTGTGTGTGTGTGTGTGTGTGTGTGTGTGTGTGTGTGTGTGTGTGTGTGTGTGTGTGTGTGTGTGTGTGTGTGTGTGTGTGTGTGTGTGTGTGTGTGTGTGTGTGTGTGTGTGTGTGTGTGTGTGTGTGTGTGTGTGTGTGTGTGTGTGTGTGTGTGTGTGTGTGTGTGTGTGTGTGTGTGTGTGTGTGTGTGTGTGTGTGTGTGTGTGTGTGTGTGTGTGTGTGTGTGTGTGTGTGTGTGTGTGTGTGTGTGTGTGTGTGTGTGTGTGTGTGTGTGTGTGTGTGTGTGTGTGTGTGTGTGTGTGTGTGTGTGTGTGTGTGTGTGTGTGTGTGTGTGTGTGTGTGTGTGTGTGTGTGTGTGTGTGTGTGTGTGTGTGTGTGTGTGTGTGTGTGTGTGTGTGTGTGTGTGTGTGTGTGTGTGTGTGTGTGTGTGTGTGTGTGTGTGTGTGTGTGTGTGTGTGTGTGTGTGTGTGTGTGTGTGTGTGTGTGTGTGTGTGTGTGTGTGTGTGTGTGTGTGTGTGTGTGTGTGTGTGTGTGTGTGTGTGTGTGTGTGTGTGTGTGTGTGTGTGTGTGTGTGTGTGTGTGTGTGTGTGTGTGTGTGTGTGTGTGTGTGTGTGTGTGTGTGTGTGTGTGTGTGTGTGTGTGTGTGTGTGTGTGTGTGTGTGTGTGTGTGTGTGTGTGTGTGTGTGTGTGTGTGTGTGTGTGTGTGTGTGTGTGTGTGTGTGTGTGTGTGTGTGTGTGTGTGTGTGTGTGTGTGTGTGTGTGTGTGTGTGTGTGTGTGTGTGTGTGTGTGTGTGTGTGTGTGTGTGTGTGTGTGTGTGTGTGTGTGTGTGTGTGTGTGTGTGTGTGTGTGTGTGTGTGTGTGTGTGTGTGTGTGTGTGTGTGTGTGTGTGTGTGTGTGTGTGTGTGTGTGTGTGTGTGTGTGTGTGTGTGTGTGTGTGTGTGTGTGTGTGTGTGTGTGTGTGTGTGTGTGTGTGTGTGTGTGTGTGTGTGTGTGTGTGTGTGTGTGTGTGTGTGTGTGTGTGTGTGTGTGTGTGTGTGTGTGTGTGTGTGTGTGTGTGTGTGTGTGTGTGTGTGTGTGTGTGTGTGTGTGTGTGTGTGTGTGTGTGTGTGTGTGTGTGTGTGTGTGTGTGTGTGTGTGTGTGTGTGTGTGTGTGTGTGTGTGTGTGTGTGTGTGTGTGTGTGTGTGTGTGTGTGTGTGTGTGTGTGTGTGTGTGTGTGTGTGTGTGTGTGTGTGTGTGTGTGTGTGTGTGTGTGTGTGTGTGTGTGTGTGTGTGTGTGTGTGTGTGTGTGTGTGTGTGTGTGTGTGTGTGTGTGTGTGTGTGTGTGTGTGTGTGTGTGTGTGTGTGTGTGTGTGTGTGTGTGTGTGTGTGTGTGTGTGTGTGTGTGTGTGTGTGTGTGTGTGTGTGTGTGTGTGTGTGTGTGTGTGTGTGTGTGTGTGTGTGTGTGTGTGTGTGTGTGTGTGTGTGTGTGTGTGTGTGTGTGTGTGTGTGTGTGTGTGTGTGTGTGTGTGTGTGTGTGTGTGTGTGTGTGTGTGTGTGTGTGTGTGTGTGTGTGTGTGTGTGTGTGTGTGTGTGTGTGTGTGTGTGTGTGTGTGTGTGTGTGTGTGGATGTGTGTGTGTGTGTGGATGTGTGTGTGTGTGTGGATGTGTAACAAAATTTTCGTCTGCGATAACTCTAATACTACAGTTACAAAAATTATAATTTTTTCGTATACTTCTTCGTTACATCCATATGAAGAGCTGATTAGATTTTGGTTACAATTGGTGAACCGGAAGTACCATCATTTGAAGATTTTAAAAGTTTTTCTTGAAAAAACTATGTTAAATATAATTTTTTCACATTTGATGTTATTATAAATATTAAAGAATATTTTATTCTCTATACGATTTGACTGCATTTTATACTTAATATTAAATGGATATAGAGTTAAAAAATTATAAAGAAATTAAATTTCATAAAGTAGCCATAGCTATGGAAACAGCTACTATAAAATTCTGATTGAAAGATGTCAGTGTCAAGTGAAATTGACATAGTGTGTTTGTCGTATAATTTTACTGAAAATATGGGATCTTTTGCTTTCTGTATGGAATTTGTATTTAAGGTAATGTACAAGAAATAATAATAATAATAATAAATCTTTTATTTCTGCAGATACATTACACTGTATATAGAAAACGTCATAAAATAATAATTTTCTGTATGAAATTTGCATAAAATACATGCAACTGCCGGAAGGTAATGTACAAGAAATAGAATATTTAATTTAGCAAGGAACTTTTCGTATGAAATTTGTACAAAATACATAGAACTGACGGAAGGTAATGTGCTGGCCACATCAGATTTTTTAAAAATAATTTTAACTTCATTTTGATAAATGAAGACATTCAATTGAAAAGTTGTGTACAAATAATTTTGTAAATAACTTTACCTATTCTATTTTTCTTTTTTTTTTAGATTTAATTACAAGCCAGATAATTTACCGGCAACAATATTAATTATTAGCACTCAAGAGAACGGCCAGTGGCATTCAGATCAATACAAGTAAAGAATTCATTTTGTTCTTTAAAAATTTATTATTACAGTGCATACCTAATTATTTTACAGCCCTGATAAAAGGTGGATAGAGTTACCGCTACCCGTGTCTGCGGCTTTTAGAAGTATTATCACCCTAGTATACGAAAAATGTGGCTACCGTATCTTCATCAACGAAGAGGAGCAATATTTTTATAAACATCGATTATGTGCCTCACCAGCCCAACTATTTGTTGATTGGGACAAGGTCTATAAAATTATTGTCTCGAACTGATAACTGTAAATCATTATATAAGGATTTCTTTTATGTTTTGTTGAAATCGAATTATTATTTAAGTAACATTGTAATATAATATTGTACATCCGGACCACAATAATAGTTATGCGACAATCAAGTTTCGCCAAACATACGACAAATATTAAAACTTTACAATATTATGCCGGATATATACTTTAATTTGTTATATATATATTGTACAGAGCATTAACATGGGAAATCAGTTTTTTACAAATTCCTGCTCGCCTAATTATTTTAAGCAAAAATGCGTCAAATAAAAGTTTTAGGGCATAAATTCTACATCTAAATCAATAAACAGAGTTACTTTTACATGCTTTATAACGACAGAAATTAAATATGAAAATGTTAAAAATTACGTTAAAAATATTGACAACCATGGAATTGAACAAAAAATAAATAAATGCTTGACGTTTTATCTGTCACAACGTCAAGCAATTATTTATGTTTTGTTCAATTCCATGGCTGTCGATAGTTTCAACGTAATTTTCGACATTTTCATATTTAATTTCTGTCGTTACAAAGCATGGAAAGGTAATTCTGTTTATTGATTTACATGCAGGAGTTTACGCCCTAAAACTTTAATTTGACGCATTTTTGCTTAAAATACAAAAAACTGATTTTCCATGTTAATTTCCTATGTACGATAGACACACGGTATATATATATATATATATATATATATATATATATATATATATATATATATATATATATACAGGGTGATTCATCGGTCTGTCCTCTCTTTATAACTCTTTTATTTTACGTCAGATAGAAAAACTCTTCAAATATAATTTATATGATATATCAATAATATATCATATATCTACGTACCATATGCATTTGTATACAGGGTGCTCCGTTTAAGCGCAACAATATATAACTTTATATTTCTTAATGGAACGCCCTATATTTATTTATTTATTTTGATAGTAAATTAGATTCCCTATAAAAAAGTATTAAATAATAAGGGGTCTAAAATTATAAATTAAGAAGTTATTTACGTTCATAAAAAATAGTAGTTGAGAGTGGAAAAAACCAGAATATAATACAAAATTTTGATCCTTTTTTATTAATACTTATTTTAAACATTGCACTAATTCCAAAGAAGCTATTAAAATTTAGTGACAGACTAAATAATGCAAAATTATAATAAATTCTCGAAAACTTTTACTTCAACTTCAATAGATTTTTCTATTATAAATATTATATTAACCATCTCATCTTTACTAAAATTTGTATTATTCATTTTCACATCAACATCAACAATGACAAACTAAGAGTATTTGGACATCTTGTTTGTTTAAATTTGAAACAATTGATCAAATTATCCATAGCTTACTTTGTTAATAATAACATGATAGAAACATATCATTCAACGAATAAATATAAATAACTTCTTAATTTATAATTTTAGACCCCTTATTACTTAATACTTTTTTAAAAGGAATCGAATTTACTATCAAAATAAATAAATAAATATAGGGTGTTCCATTAAGAAATATAAAGTTACATATTGTTGCGCTTAAATGGAGCACCTTGTATACAAATGGATATGGTACGTAGATAGATAATACTATATCATATAAATTATATTTGAAGAGTTTTTCTATCTGACTTAAAATAAAAGAGTTATAAAGAGAGGACAGACCGATGAATCACCCTGTATATATAGGGTGAGTATTAGAAAAAAATGGCTCATATAAAACTTTTATTATTTTAAATATACTATTTGATGGCATATGTAGATATTATTTATAAAGTCTGGTTTACAAGATACGACTATCAACTTTTATTTTTCAAATGGCAACCTGTAATTATTTTAATAAAATAGAAACCGCCATTTTTTCTCTTTTCAACGATGTATTATTTTTTATTAATGTATTTGAAAAATTTCGAGAAAAATGAGATAATTTAGAAATGTTAGAAATAATTTTTAAACAAATATTATAGGTGGCTATGTGAAAATAAACAAAACGTAACAGTGCTATACAACTTAGCAAACTAAAACAACAAATTTAGTAACAAAAACAACTTAAAACAAATGTTCAAAATTACGACCATGTTCTGTACTGTAATACAAAAATTCAAGCGTTGAACGTGATGTGTTCGAATTACATAGGTATCTAACGCATAAGCAAATAATAGTTATTTATGTACCAAGTGAGTAAAATATATCTTTTATACATCTGCAATGGGAGCACGAAAAAAAGTTCCGTAGCGTATTTCACTCCTCAGCGTTTAAAAAAGTGCACTTTTTTCACATTTTCATGTATTAAAAATCTGATGTGGCCAGCACATTACCTTCCGTCAGTTCTATGTATTTTGTATAAATGTTATTACATAAAGTTCCTTGCAAAAGATTATATTTCTTGTACATTACCTTAAGGCAGTTGTATGTATTATATACAAATTCCATACAGAAAGTTTCTAACAAAAGATCCTATATTTCCAGTAAAATTATAACATAAACATACTGTCAACTGCACTTGACACTGACACCTTTCAATCAGAATTTTCTTAATGTAGCAGCTGTTTTCAAAGTTATAGCAAAGCTGACTAATATATATGATATTTAATTTTTTTATAATTTTTTAACTCTATGTCCATTTAATATGAAGTATAAAATGAATTTAAATCGTATAGAGAATAAATAATTCTTTCATATTTATAATAACATTAAATATGAAAATATAATATTTAACATCGTTTTTTCAAGAAAAACTGTTAAAATCTTCAAATGAGGGTACTTCCGGTTGACCAATTATAACCAAAATCTAATCAGCTCTTCACATGGATGTAACGAAGAGGAATACGAAAGAATTATAATTTTTGGAATTGTAGTATTAGAGTTATCGCATTAGAAAATTTTGTCACACACAGACACACACACATACATACACACACACACACACACACACACACACACACACACACACACACACACACACACACACACACACACACAGACATCATCGTAAAAATAGCAAAATCGTATTCTAGGGACCCTAAAACGTGCTTATTCATCAAAAACTCCCCACCGAATTTTTTGACCAAAGACAATACCTTCCTTACCTAAAGGTGACGGAAGGTAAAAAAGGCATACTTTATTAACCCATTTTAATGAAAAAAGGTACTTTTTTAATAGACGTAAAAAGATATGTTCCCATTTAAAATAAAAATAGTTGGGTATTGTGTTTTGGGAATGACTAGTCAAATTTATTTGTACAGGTTTATTGAATTAAAATCTCCTATAAGACAACTCTGTGTAGCATATAATATATTATGTATTATTAAGAATTATATATTTGGTGACTCCTTACTAAGATTTAAGCGTATATTAATTAACTATTTCTCGGTTTAAGTTACTTGTAAACTTTCTCATATTTTTGTCAATTATTTAATGTTTCAATACATACTTTGATTTATATTTGTATTTCATATAATAGTTCAGTAATTGGGATTTTGTATCCGGTTGGATTGATTAATAAATAAATAACATTAAATAAATAAATATAAATATATCATATTACCCTTTGCTGGGTGTGCTAATCTACTTTGTAAGCAGATTTCGGTAATAATGATGACATATTTGTACCGTGCGGGCGTTTATCAGGCGTTACCTCACGGGCACTCATTGCTGGCGTGTAAAGTGCACCACAGGGGTCAATATTGTGCCATTTAAAATTCGAAATATTTGGCGCCGGTCAGGAACGAACCCGGTACCCCAGATTCCCGTCCTGACACAGGTACGCGGCCACGAGAACTCAAAAATAACATTAATGTTTTAAATACTATATGTTTACCAATTTAACATCCTTTGCAGCTCTTACATAGTTTCGAAATAACAATAATGGTCCATGCCTATTTAAAATGAATATCCTGTATATTTTTTCCTCATGTCCTCATTAATAGTAGTGATAAAATCATTAATCGGTTTTGCAAAATATTATTTTTTCCTTCCTTTCCTTATTAAAAAAAAAATGCAACAGTATGATTACTTATTCGCTTGTGAACAAGTATTCCTAGTTACAGTTCATCATGTGTGACTGTCCAGTTAACTTAGGGTAAGTTTTCAATACATTTTAGTGTAGTACGCGGCCCAAAATATAGTCCATTTTTTCGGAGAGACGTGTTTAACTTTGACTATTTCACTCATAAATTTATAAGCCAATCCAAATTCAGGATTCTACCTAGTTACCAAGTTTCATTTCAAAAAAGGATGTTGTATTTTTACAAGTAAGTGAGTTTTGATAAGCGAAATTTTTTTTGACGTTTTAGAAATATATTGTTTACATACCTGTCAAAGTGTGTATATTTTCAGTGTTATCAGTTTTTATTAGAAACGAGTCGATTCGATCAGGAATGTATTTAAAACACTGAAAAAGCAAACTTAAATATAACACCTTAAAACACGATAACAATTAGAAGATTTTTGTCAAGAAAAAAAATATATAAATGATTACTTGATTTTTATTTTGAAAATAGTCATCCGAATACCATTCGTGTTTAACAAGAAAAAAAATATATAAATGATTACTTGATTTTTATTTTGAAAATAGTCATCCGAATACCATTCGTGTTTAAATTTTCCGATTGCTTTACTCGAGCCTGTTGCCAATTTATTTCGTGACATTGATCAAAAATCACTCGTTTGACAACTCGTGATTTTTTTGTCAATGTCACTCAATAAATTGCTAGGCAACCAGCTCTTGTAACAATCAGAAAATTTTTCCGGCAAAAATTTACCACTTATTATATTATATATGACAATAATATTAAATATCTTCGAAATCAATAGCATCATCTTCAATATCAAGAGATTGTAATATTGCCACTCAAAATAACATATAATAATAAATATTTTTTTTAAATTTATTTATTTATTTGTAAACTAACTGTTTAATCTGAAGTGCTATTAACTTTCATAGTTAAAATGGTATACGTATACATTTTTATATATTTGGAATCTACGTAAAATCACGAAATCAACAAAATGCTTGAAGTGAATTTTTACTGAAGATTTAAATTACAAAAAAGTAAGAGCTAATTATGAATAATTAACCTATGGTAAACCATATAAGGTAGGCTAGGGCAACAAGTTGATCATTTTCTTATAACAAAATATATAATCATATATAAATAACTTATTTGAACAATTAACTTAAATATTACTCAATCTTATCTCCACTGTTTTCACAACCTGCCTGATATCATGGCTTAGCTGGTTAATTATACATATTTTTTACGCTTTTATAATTAATTTTTTTAAATAAAATGCACTTCAAGTATATGGTTGAATTCGTAGATTCCAATTATATAAAAATATATGTATAGGGTATACCACTTTAAATATTAAAGTTAATATCACTTCCGGTTCAGCAGGAAGCGCTACTATCATGCCAAGTACCATGATTTGTGAGCCCCTAAGCCTGGTTTACAAATATATAAAGAAAATTAAAAAATAATTATAAATAAATATAGTTATTTATTATATGAAAAAAGAAAATTAGCCATTCGCCCTGCGTGCTACATGGCTAAACTTTTTCTTGCATGACTAATATGATACATTCCACACGAGTGTAATACAATGTTTTATTCAACACTTTTTTTTTTAAATCTCCTTAAATCATTTTTATGTTTTCATTCATCGTATGACAATGACAAGTCAAGTGATGTAGTATTTTAAATTACAAAGTAGCCATTGAATGGTTGTTATGTTTATGTTATATTGTTATTGAAGAAAATGTGAAGAAATAATTATTGTCTGTCATTGGAAATTATTTGAAAGAAAAGTACAATAAAAATGGGTGAAAATGAAGACCATCCTTTATAGAAGTACAAGCAGCATCTTTGAATTTAATTCCGAAGCAAGTAACCATTATTTCGTTTCTCGTTTTCGTTTTATCAGCCGTATATGACAGCTGTCATTGTGTAAAGATGATAAGTAACCTATTTAATTTGAATTTAAATAAATAAGTTTCATAATGTTAAGTTATTTCAATAATAAAATAATTTTATAAATGTTTTTATTTATATTAAAAAAATCTGATGTGGCCAGCACATTACCTTCCGTCAGTTCTAAGTATTTTGTACAAATTTCAAACAGAAATTTCCTTGCTAAATATTATATTTCTTGTACTTTACCTTCCGGCAGTTGCATGTATTTTATGCAAATTCCATACAGAAAATTATTATTTTGTGACGTTTTCTATATAGAGTGTAATGTATCTGCAGAAATAAAAGATTTATTATTATTATTTCTTGTAAATTACCTTAAAGCAGTTGTATGTATTTTATACCAATTACATACAGAAAGCAAAAGATCCTATATTTCCAGTAATATTATAAGACACACACTATGTCAATTTCACTTGACACTGACATCTTTCAATAAAAATTTTCTTAATATAGTAGCTGTTTTCATAGCTATGGCTCCTTTATGAAATTTAATTTCTTTATAATTTTTTAACTCAATATCCATTTAATATTAAGTATAAAATGCAGTGAAATCGTATAAAGAATAAAATATTCTTTAATATTTATAATAACATTAAATGTGAAAAAATGACATTTAACATAGTTTTTTCAAGAAAAACTGTTAAAATCTTCAAATGAGGGTACTTCCGGTTGTCCAATTCTAACCAAAATCTAATCAGCTCTTCACATGGATGTAACGAAGAGAAATACGAAAGAATTATAATTTTTAGAATTGTAGTATGGCAGTTATCGTAGACGAAAATTTTGTTACACACACACACACACACACACACACACACATACATACATACACACACACACACACACACACACACACACACACACACACACACACACACACACACACACACACACACACACACACACACACAGAGACACACACGCACACACACACACACACACACACACACACACACACACACACACACACACACACACACACACACACACACACACACACACACACACACACACACACACACACACACACACACACACACACACACACACACACACACACACACACACACACACACACACACACACACACACACACACACACACACACACACACACACACACACACACACACACACACACACACACACACACACACACACACACACACACACACACACACACACACACACACACACACACACACACACACACACACACACACACACACACACACACACACACACACACACACACACACACACACACACACACACACACACACACACACACACACACACACACACACACACACACACACACACACACACACACACACACACACACACACACACACACACACACACACACACACACACACACACACACACACACACACACACACACACACACACACACACACACACACACACACACACACACACACACACACACACACACACACACACACACACACACACACACACACACACACATACAGACATCATCGTAAAAATAGTAAAATCGTATTCTAGGGACCCTAAAACGTGCTTATTCATCAAAAACTCACCATCCTTACCTAAAGGTGACGGAAGGTAAAAAAAACACAAAAAGTAGTACCTAATAATTCTTCCGTGACTTCTAAAATATTCTCTCATGGAGTGACTAATTTTGTACATTAGTTATTTCAAATAACCATAGTAACAAGTATATTATGAGTCGGTGTTGGATAAAATTATTTTATATATCTCCGTGGGGTAAGTTTTACCATATCGCACTCATTTGAGATATGTAATTGTTGTCCCATTGAGTGCTTTAATGAAATTCGAGTGTGGAAATAATTTCATTACTGCACCCAATGGAATAAGAAGGCTATTAAATATCTAAATTGAGTGTGATATGGTATGCGTGCACGTAGGGCATATATTAACCGATCGCTATCATTCCTTTTGTATTCGCTCGGCTATTTCCGCCCCCCTTCGATCAAAGTCGGGTCCACTCACTGCCTAGAAATATACATGTCCACATAACAATATTAATCAAAAATTGCTTATTTAGCCAATCAACAGGCTTGGTATCACCTCAAGTTGGCCTTGCTCTTGTAAGTGAATTAATTTGGATCTGTATCGACTATGGTGAAAAGGGAGTACCAGGACCAGTAAATATTCCTTTGGATCACCCATTAGAACCTGGAGCGTCCATTAATATAGAAGCAAGTTTCGATGCTGGAAACACTATCGAGTTAAGAAACGATGAAAACAATGTACTCATCAGTTTAGAATGCACGTAAGCATAGTTTCATCTCCAATTTCCTTTTATAAATAATTACTGAGTTTACATGCAGTTTTGAAACCGTTTTAAAAACTTTTTTAGTTTTGAAATCGCCATGTATACAGTGTCAAAACGGTTTTGAATTATCTCAAACCAAAACTAAAATTCATGGGTTGGACTTGAAAACTAGTTTCAAAACTACTCATGTAAACACTTAAAATTCAGTTTCGATTCTGCGCATGCGTACAGAGCATAACGTTTCTGTCACTTTGTGTTACTAACCTTCAAATATACTGACAGATGTGTAGTTTTAGTGCGTAGTGGTACGAAGTATAAAATATAATTGGATTAATAGTAAAACGAAGTATTTGGAGTGAAGAGGATCTGTCACTTACATCAGCTAAATGCGCATGCGCCGAAACTGTTTTCAAATCAATTTTTAAACTTGTTTTGAAAACTGCATGTAAACAGTTTTGCATAATTTTGACTGAAAACCGAAACCATTTTCAAAACTGCATGTAAACGTAGTAAATAATTATACAATGTGTTATGTAAGAAATGTACCATATGTTACCTCTTAATAAACAAGGTTGCAATGTATCGTAGTCTGCAATAATTTCTGTTCTAATAGGCTTGTTGTAATTGTGAAAGCACTTCAAGATGGACCAATAACAATTATTTATTTAACTAAAGAATTATTTAAAAATCACAGTAGCTTGAGTGAAAACAACAACACTTTTGGCACACTTCTCCGTAAACCAAATACAAGTCGGTGGATTTTTCAGTAGTGAAAGTTACAGACATTTCTAAATAACTAAGCACTACACCACTTATTGTAAATTCAACGTCATTTATGACAAACCAACGTACAAATACAATTTTTTGGGGAAAGCTTTATTTTTAGATTTTAATTTATTAAGAAGCTGGTTCGTAGTTATTGGTCAGATTTACAGTTCCACAACTTTTAAAACTTGACAGATTGTGAAGAATAAATTACAGAATATTACTTCTTTCAGTTCTCTTTATCATACCGTGAACTGTGGCATATTACTTACATAATACCCTGTATTTACTATTTAGTACGCATAAACAGGTCGTCATTTTAAGTCAAATAAGTAAAAGCCAATGAAGATTTGTTACTTACCTTCGTGATCGAGAGGAATTTAGGAAAAAGAGTTTTGAAAATTGTAATTTTATATTTGGAAAAGATATTAATAAATAATGTATAAATATTTTTTGAGTATATGCATAGTTTTTGTAATAATAAATATTTACATTTTTGTGTTAACGATGATCGGATTATAATCAGGGCGTTATGAACTTTTTTGCCCTCATTTAATGTCCTGGTTGTTATAGATATGTTTATATACTCCGTATCCTATAGTAATAAACAGTTCATAACATGTATTGTTTATTGCTAGGATACGGTGTATATAAACATATCTATAACAAACGGGGCATAATGGGAGGGCATAATAGTTCATTATGCCCTCATTATAATCCGATCATCGTTTATGGACTTTAAATTAGAAGTAATACGAACGGTATATAATGAAAATTATTTTCGTTTTAATTATAATTCATTACAATAATAATAATGATTGATTACAACAATAAATACATTAATTGATTACAACAATTAATATAATAACAAAACAGCCTTGAAAGTACAACACAGAAATCAGTTTTAATTTAAATATTATACTTAAAATTGATTAAGAAAAGGGCCTTAAAAATCAATTTACTTTCACCACACATGTAAATAGTAAGTACGTCGAATTGTAGACTGAAATGTTTCTCATTAATTTTTGACGGATGACGGATCAGTAATATTTTTGGGGACGATATTTATCCACGTTTGAATTCATTTTTGATATTATTTACCGTCACATGTGACACGTTCAAAGCAGTACAAACTCTCTAAAATGTAATAATATTCAGAAATAAGTGCATAAGAAACAAAGAACTGAGATCTGTCATGTGAAAACGAACGTCAAAATATAATACTTACATCTTCTACAGACGAGAATGGAATAATTAGGGGAACATTTATGCGTTTCTCTTCCTCAAAGTATGCAGCAGCATTCAAAATAATTTCTTTACACCGTTTCGATAAAATATCTTCCGAAATTCACCCATTCCATGATCTCCAACGATATAGAACGTTGATGTTTTAAAAATAAATAAATGTTGATAATAAACAAAACAATTAAACAACATCCTTAGCAACGCCAAAGCTTAAGCATTATTGTAACCAAAATTATTGTAAATCAAAACTTATTTCACATATTTTACTGAGACATAAAATCTTGTATGCACCACGAGTGTTACTAGATGATAATGCCCATCGGACGACATCTATCGGGCTAGATACTCGTCGCTCTCCTGGCATTATCATCATCGTAACGCCCTTGGTACATAAAATACTATTAAATACAGTGGTAATCCAACCCCAAATTTAATAACGTGACGAAAAAAAGTAAACTCGATTGAGAGATACATTAGCGGTTAAAGTGTAAGATCATTACTCCGGCAAAGTATAATTTATTTCTAATATATATAGACTGTTAACTTCTTGTTATTTATAACAATAATAATAATATAACCTACGCCCAAAACTCGGTTAGATAACACTTTCTTTTATTTATGTTCTAGAATCAACTATCAGCTTCCAGCTGACCAGCAAAAAATGTTGATTTTCAATACGAAGGAAAGCGGGTCTTGGCATTCTAACAAAGAAGAGGTGCCTTTGTCGATGTCTAGGGGTTTAAATAATGTTATCACTTTGGTATATGAAGGATGTGGCTACCGGGTCTTCGTTAACAACAAGGAGAAACATTTTTACAAGCACCGAAAGTGTATTTCACCAAGTCAGTTAAACGTCAACTGGAAAACAGTTTATAAAATTGTGTATACCAATAAAATTACTAAACCAAAACAATAATAATGATAGATGATAGTGCTAAATAAAATAATGCATTTTAATTTATGTAGACTACATTATATCTAAATCCTGTCAGTACAGTCTATATACAAAGTAGCCATTTGCGCTCTCTTTTGCCAACGCAAAATGTCACTTTGCCGCTCTAGAGCGACAAAGTAGAAAAAACGCTCGCTCCTCAAATTTCTAACTATACAATGTTGAGAAATGTTACTTGGCTACATTATTAATGGAAACGTTTAGTCAGGAATAATGATACTGTAGTTACACATTACCCACTTACATAACCAAAAAAAATGCCGCACAGCTGTGAAAATAAAATAGGGCATTCATTTACAAAAAACGAAAGTATAAAATGCTTAGATTAGATTGAAACAATAGCTCAAGAAGAATGGAAAATACCGATAAGTAAAAATAAATAAAAAATAAATTTTTGTTATGGTGGAGGACCCCATTGTGGCGACTGTAGAAAAAATCTTCGTTTCGAGCGCAAATGGACATTGTCGATTTCGAGAGAATGCCTCGCTCCTGCGTCCCGCGGCAACAACCTCTCAATCGACAATGTCCCATTTTGCGCTCTTAATACACAAATAGCTATTTTCATTCAAAAATTTTAAATAGGTATGTGCTTCATCGCCTACGTCGATGGCATAACACAAAGGTAGGTCCAGGTTTGCTAATTTTAGCTAGGTAACAAAATATTAAATTATTTAATTACTGTTTTAATAATTTCAAATCAAGCAATATTTTGAACACGGCGCATACACTCGTACCGACAAAATTATTTTTCTTCTACCGCATGGAAATAGTTGTATAATGTATTAAGAGCGTAAGCGGAGCACGGCAATCTTTCGAAAGCGACAATGGCAGTTTACGCTCTTAACACACACATTAGTTTTTCTACGTTCGTTCTACAGGATGTCTTGGAAATAGTGGTACATGGCTTAACCACAGATTCCTGAGGCTAAAATAAGATGATTTAATTAAACTTGCCCTTATCTGGAAGTGCACCGTTTAGCCAGTATTCTGCTTCAAAGTTCCTCTAAAATTTTATTTTATAATAATAATATGAAATCTGGTATGAACCTTCATATTGATGTAAGTCATCTTTTAAGATTATATTAGCTAGTATTAGTGAACCACTAGTGTAAGAAACTTAGATGTCACGACATTAATTAGACGTTAACTTTTTAATGGCAATACCGATAAAGTAATTTTTTTTTCATAAAGATACATTCAATAGTAAACTTTTCTCTCTCTGTATAATTTGTGATATCTGTTACGGTTCACACAGCAAAAAATAAAACTTAAGTGACTGCACCGTGAAATTTTTGAATAATTCTAAACAATCGGTGAAATATTATGTGTTCAACACGGAAAAATGTAAATTCCCTACCTAGGCTAATTCCCAATGTTCGGCTTCGCTTCGTCCATAAACCGACTTTTTGGCAGTGAACCTGTTAATTTTTTGAACAAACAAAAGTTGTAAAAGTTTGGCCTTGGCCTTAATGATATAATTTTATCATACAACCTTTGTGCCTTGAACATTCGACATCTTTACAATTAAAAATTATCAACCTATTCTTATACTTTGTCCTTTTCTATGCAGGAAGTTCTCCACAAATACTACATAAATTTTCCGTTAACCGCATCCATATCTCGCCATATATCACATTCTTTCTTATATCCTCACATCCTCTGTTGTGTACTCTTCACCCACTCATCCTCACAAGTATCTAATTTCACTCTTAACAACAATGTTCGTGGGTTGCCTCCCACAATTTTTCTACTTTCTATCAATCAATCCATTCATCAACTCAAACATGGTAACCACAAATAACAAACATTACAAGAGATGTTTGTTTTGTTACGAAATAAAAGTTTGGGTTTCGTTGTCACAATCACTATGTAAGTTTATATCAAGGTAGGTCAGGTTTCAGATATCGTTGGAATTTCAGTCCTTAATGGAGAATTTCTGGTAATATTTGGAGAAATACATAAATTCCTAAAGTCGGAGTATTATTAGGTAATATCAAGACTATGTGGATACAACTAAGGGATTTCTCAAGATTATATTGATTTTGATACGTCTTGTACGATTTTAAACTTTTCTAAAATAGTCTTCTTGCAAATTTACACATTTCTGCTAACGCATCGTTAAGCATCTTTAGAATACCATCTTTATGGAAGTCTACAGTTTGCTCCTCCAACCACTGAGAAACTGCACTTGTGATACTTCCATCATCTTTAAAATGACTCTTCAAGTTCTTAAGTAAATGATAATCAGAGGGCACCAATCAGGTGAATATTTGGAAACCCAATTTTTTTTTAAGTTGCTGCAACACAAGCTGCAGCAGGACTCCGTGGCTAAGAATTCTCCTTAGTTTAACTTTAATTTTCCCCTCAATGGGCCCATCCAAGTCTTCGGCTTTTTAAAAAATACATGTCGCATATGAATTTTGAATATAAATAAATGAAAACGAAATAAAAATTGCTATATATTTTCTATTTTTATACCTATAGTAATGTAATTAAAGATTTTAGCGTAAAATGGTCGCCATGTTGTGACGTCAGCGTCATTACAGCAGTCCAGTTTCCCTGTAAAAATGTCACTATAAAGTGGACCATGCATATAGTATAAATACTATTTTAATTATAATAATGGCACTTGGTGAGTATGAAAACTTCAATAATATATTAAAGAAATTCACATTAATTAAAGCGAATAATTAACTTGATTATGAAAACGAGCAAAAATTATTAATTTTACTTACATGATTTTTACTTATGTATAATATGTACTATCGAAGTTTTACATAAATTAATATTTAACACTACCCCTATATCTATTCATGTAAGTAAATCTAACAAATACATATTTTGAAATGATATAATAACTATCTGGCTTACTTTATTACCATTAGCTCTAAAGATATTTGATCACAGTTGGTAATGGATACGTATTTTTATTCATGCAACATTTATTGTATATTGCCATATTAATGGTAATGTATGTCAGTTCTCTCTACTTATAATGGAGTGACGCTAACGTCAGAACTTTCGCGCCAAAACATTAATAATTATTTTAGGTGTTATTAAGCGTAGTAGAATACAAAAAATACAGAATTTCTATTTTTAAATTCTTCGTAACATATAAAAAATTCAAAAAAAGTTGGACGGCCCATTTGGTTCAAAGAGACGCATAATAGTTCTCGAAAACTAATTTTTTCCATTTGCTCCCATTTCTTTGTTTTGAGCAGTTGCACAGCGTCTACTTCTTTCATCGTCTCCTAAGCTTATTCTTCCATGTTTAAATTTTTTTGACAGTATTATTGAAAATTTTGAAGGTGCAGACTCTAAATATCCCTATATTAAATGAGCCGAAATTTCCGAATTCCTTCTTTCGTGAAAAATTTTATTAATGCACGGTACCCGATTTTTTTCCATTATCGATTACCCTATTATATTTTGTTTTATAAATCAGAAGTTAATGAACAAAACTTTATGAAATTTGCAGGCATAACTACCAAAACTTTAATAACTACGATAAACAAGAAATTTTTTTTTCATGGCCTACCGAGATCGACAAAACTTTTCTCGGTTGATATTATGAAAGAAATATTATTTGAAAAAGACATTGTTATTATATCACACAGCTGTAGCGCTCTTTGCTTCACTCTCGAAGGGTCCCGGGTTTAAATCCCAGATAGGGTATGGCGGGTGTATGTGTCTTTCATAATTTCATCTTCAACAGCAACTATTATAACGTGGAAAAGGTACAAAGATTCAAGGAAAAAACTCATCCTCACCGCGTTTATACCATCGAATGTATTAGAAAGTGTGTAACAATAAATGATAAAATATATCACAAGAGCTTCGAAAATAATGCAGCAGATTGATGAGACCTCGGTTGAGACTTTGAAACACACCTGATTCAAAAGTCTATAGTATTTTCTACATCGACTATTTCACAACTTGAGCTAGAACATTCACTACAAGAATAATTTTTTAATATTTTGACACTATTGCAAAACAAGTTGATGTTATCAGATTCAGAGTTATATACCTACATTCAAAAATATTCGTAGTTATACTCGGCATCCATGTAAAATAAAACATAAAATATGACATTAAAATCAATAGGAAACAATATTTTATTTTTGTCAAAAACTCAAAATTAAATTTGCAAATTACAGAATGTTTCAGACTACCTTCGAGCTATAATGGGGTTGTTTACTGTTTTTTCGACAAATCGAATAAGAAACAAAATATCACTAGCTCTAAGGCATTCTGAAATATGCTGTAAACTGCGTATTATATTTTACGTTATACTGAATCGTAAACCTCTTATTACAGAGCTCTGTCTGTACAGAAAAAATTTACGGGCTGTTGAAACCATAGCAACATGTATACATATTAATTTATTTATTATTTCGCTTCGCCAAATGTTTCCAAAGACTATTTCGATCAAATAGTTTAATGTATTGTGTTGTAGGTCCCAATATTTTTCTTTTCTAATTATTTACGATTCAGTTAATCATAAAACATTGTGCAATGCTCAACCGTTATCCGAAATTTACGGGCTCGCACGGGTAACTAGCTCGCTTCACTCGCTCATTGGTACCGTATACGCCCGTAAAGTTCTGAGTAACGGTCTTGCAATGTAAATTACTATTACATTTTTTTCGTAAAATTGTTATTTATTTAATCTCATATTGTGAAATTTTTTAATTCTGAACTAATTTTTATTTACAACTTCCTCTAAAAT
>OY720456.1:61697389-61754889 GCA_963082715.1 Harpalus rubripes
AACATAGGCACATTATCTAAGATTAATTTTAACTAAAAAAATTAAGCCATCTACTTCAAGTAAAATAAATCATAGCGTAAATTACGGCCACACATAATATTATGTGTGCAAAAAGCGTGTAATTTATTAATTCCGCTTATTTTGATGTTTACAGTGATGTTTGCTTTCACTCTTGGGTGCTAAATTTTACTTTTATGAGTGCAACAAACTTTACAACGATCTAAACTAGCTCTGGCAGTTACGATAATATTTAGACGAAAGTTAATTTTTAGGAACGGTACGAGTAGCACGCGGAAGTAAATGAAACCTACGTAAGAAACAGAGCAGATCGATTTATTTTTAATTTTAATGCTTATTTAATGTTGCAGAAGCTAGTTAAATATTTAAAACTATTTATAAAATTGTGTGCGTATGTTTCAAGATCATGCTTAGGATATTGAACTTGTCAAAGAAAATGAGGTATTAGAATTTAGAATAAATAAAGTAAAGCATACATATATGAAGGTTCTCGGGAAAATACAATAAATGTCACGCGCGCTTTTTTTGAGTAAAACGAATTTTTAACAAATAAACAATATATTTTTGGCAGTATTTATTAAACACGCCGTCTAGGGACAATAATAATTGTTTATTAAATTGGAAGGTAAGCAGAGGAATGCTGCTAACTGGCATTTATAGGCCCATAACCATAATCGAAAAGATGGTACATATTTATATAAAAATCGTAAAATATTTATTGATTAATAAGTAGTAAAGCTAAATAATTTTTAAAAAACATACTTCATTATAAAGTTATTACGAATTAAACATTTTATGACGTGACTGGTGTCGATTTGATTTTATTGGTCAGAAATATCAAAGCTGACAATCCCGCCTATATGTGTAATTCCATAGCGCTCTCTCATAAAAAAATATTGTCACAATCCCACTGGTCTGCCACAGATGACGTCACAAACATATTTTAGAACACTGAGGAGGGTTAAAATAAATAACCGAAAGCTTGGTTAATTGTGAAGAGTGACAATTATTTACTAGAGCCCAACATACTCCTAGACTGCATTCCCGCTATTTGTTTTCTTAACTATATAATATATATATATATATATCATCACGGCTTATTACCCATTGCTGGGTGTGCCAATCTGCTTTATACACAGATATCGATAATGATGAAATATTTGCACCGTACAAGGCATCACCTCACGGACACTCATTGCTTTTTTTTAAATATACGCACATACATTATATACATATAATAATCGTATACAAGTTATCGTAAACTTCAGCAACTTCCTGTATTACTATGTATATTTATTATTATTGCTACAATGTAGCTCCATTCATATAAATATTGTGCGTATACTGCAAACATAAGCAAATTAACATTTTTATTAGAAAAACTGTTATTTTGAAAACATAAATCTATTTATATTTGTACAACTATGAAGGTTACGCTAAAATGATCGTGAATAACAAAATCGCATTTCACTTTTAAACAGTTATTTATCCGTGATTTCAAAAATTTAAGTTAGTTAAAATTAAATTACTCAATTTTTTAAAGTATCGTTGAGTGAAATATTGATTTAACCATTATTCAGTTTCGAAGCATGATTTATAATTTGACAACTTTGACAGTTGTCATGTCAGCCTCATATTAAGTTGACAGTTTAAAGTAACCCAGTAATTATATTGACATATTTGGCAGTTTTTAAGTAACGATAAATTAAGTTCACAACTCGTGCACAATAAAAAGAACTGAATTATGTTAAAACTTTAACTCTGCAGTCCTATTTAATACTTTTAAAATAAAATTACATCATTCTATATGCAAACAACGAACGAATTTAAAATTAATAAAATATCTCTCAATCTTTATGGCTTCATCACGCAGCTCTTCATTTTATCTCGAATTGACTCTTGAAATGAAGCTGTTCTCACTGTCATTACCAGCAAAAAAAAATTAACGATGGATATGATGTCGATGAAGTGTGAAAGAAGCACGACACTTGGTATGAAAGCAAAAACGGTCATAAACTACACTTTCTTCATAGTACGTTGCAATTTGTCTGCATGTTTTTCGTTCATTCCATCGCACACTTATTTGATATATATAGTCGCGAAAAAAAATCACTAACTGCGAGAAGAATGAGATAAAAATGTTAAGAACGTCAACAACGAAACGCAATGAAAATTAATCCAAGAAAAAGTTTTTAAATTTTGAGACGTACTTCAATCCGTTTATAAATAAAAAGAGTAAATTCAAAATTTAGTGATGTTCATTTCGTGCAAATTGTGTAGTTAAATATAAAGGCTGATAAAAAAGGGTATTTTTAAAGGTATATATATATATATATATATATATATATATATATATATATATATATATATATATATATATATATATATATATACATATACATTTGATGTACTGGTTCTCAATCAAAAACAATTTTTGCAAAACTTTGATACTAAAACTCGAAATCCAACAGTTACCTGAAAGTAGCATCTATGCACGATTAAAATTTTTTTTGGGGTGCATAGATGCTACATGAATGTAGCCTCTATGCACGATTAAAATGTCACTTTTAATTTTTATATTATATAATAACGTAGGACCGTTAATATTAACAATAATAATCTGATTGGGTGTTGCCAATACCGTTAAAATTTAGGTTAACGTAGTTAGTGAAAAAACACTACAGAATATCTAAGTCAACAGTCTAAGTCTACACTTCACTCCATTAAAAGTAGTTAGAAAGTAACTCAAGGTAACTAAGTTACTTTTAATGAGTAACTAGTAAATAACTTAGTTCTTTCACCAAAGTAACTGGAACTGAAGTAACTTAGTTGTTTTTTTTTTTGAGGTAACTGTAACTGTAACTAGTTATATTTTAAAAGAAACTTTCCCAGCTCTGAAATGAGTAGTACAAGATCATTTATCAGCTTTTAAAAAGAACGGTTTGGAGTAGATTACGAGCTACTCGGATTTATATTTTTTGCAAAAACAGCGGCTCTAGAAACTACTTACTTATTCCTTGTACCTCTCTACCTTTTCAGGTGTGAGATGCTAGAAATTATAATTTCAATAATTTTTCATTCTGAAATGAAATAAATTTTACTCTAAATTTCATACGATACCGATGCCATTAATTCTAGCACTGCCGCAATTTTTTTTTCTTCTGAACGGGCCTTTACGCTTATAGTTCTCGAGATCCTCATGTTAGACATTCTTATTTTATAAAAATACTGCACACTGTAATCAAAACGCGACTTTAATCCGAGCACACTTTTTGTTCTGTTCGGACTATCGACGCTTTACTATAGCTATACAATTTACGCCAACTCACTTTTAAGAACATGTAAACTTTTTGTTAAGTATGTATGTAAATATTTATCCAACAAAGTATGTATACATAACTTCTTTGCATGAATTCCTGAAATAATACAAATAAAACAAATATTTCCGAACTTCTTACTATTTAAATCTCCTATCAATCTAACCTTCACTAACAATTTCTAAGGCCATTGTCCCCATCTATTCTTGTTGATTTACAAATAAATTCTTGTGTTTGCTATCTCGCAGCCTTGAGTAGCTAGAATGACGCGTACATTTTTTCAGAGATTTTCTACTACGGCTGTTCTCGCAGACGACGTAATATTGCTTCGCAGACGGCTGTTTCTGAATCAGCTGAAAATATGCATTAGTGAATCGAGAAAAAATATGTTTTTTCATCACAATTTTTTTAGAATTGACGAGCAGAGTTTGTTTTGTTTTTGAAAATCAAGTACCTATTATTATTATAAATGTACTATTTCTTGCGGCCTTTTGCCTTAGTCGATATATAAAATTGTAATAAATGTTTGTTTATTAGATTTATTGTTCCTTTTCCTTTTACCTTTAGGTAAGGAAGGTATTGTCTTTTGTAAAAAAATTCGGTGGTGAGTTTTTGATGAATAAGCACGTTTTAAAGTCCCTAGAATACGATTTTACTATTTTTACGATGATGTCTGTATGTGTGTGGATGTGTGTGTGTGTGTGTGTGTGTGTGTGTGTGTGTGTGTGTGCGTGTGTGTGTGTAACAAAATTTTCGTATGCGATAACGTTAATACTGCAATTCCAAAAATTATAATTCTTTCTTATTCTTCTTCGGTGCATCCATATGAAGAGCTGATTAGATTTTGGTTATAATTGGTCAACCGGAAGTGCCGTCATTTGAAAATTTTAACAGTTTTTCTTGAAAAAACGATGTTAAATATTTTTTCACATTTAATGTTATTATAAATATTAAAGAACATTGTATTCTCTATACGATTTGACTGCATTTTGTACTTCATATTAAATCGATATAGAGTTATAAAATTATAAAGAAATTAAATTTCATAATTTAGCCAGTTATGCTAGAAACAGCTACTATATTAAGAAAATTCTGATTGAAAGATGTCAGTGTCAAGTGCAATTGACATATTCGTAGTATATTTGTGTTAGGATCTTTTTGCTCGCAATTTTCTGTATGGAATGAGTATAAAATACATACAACTGTCGAAAGGTAATGTACATACAAGAAATTTAGAATCTTTTGCAACGATATACTGTATGGATTTTATAGAAAATACATAGGCATTTACGAAAATTCTACCGGTAGATACCGCATACCGACTGTGTTCGAAAACACGAGTGGTAAAAAGTTACCGTATTTGAAAATTGTGCTATATCTACCAGATTCATCTACCGGATTCATGAAGAATCTAATCTCAAAAAAAGGTAGTGATGAAAAGAGAAGTGTGCGCGGTAAAAGTGGAAATGTGTTCAAAGGTGGACTCTGCTCAGTTTGTTAACTTCGTCAAATTTCTAACCTGTTTTAAATTTTCAAATTTTTTCATAGGTTATGGATCTACCCTGTTTACCACATGCGTTCTTAAAATATCGATTCCGGTAACTATAACCTGATAAAAAGCTGTTTACTGGTAACAGTTCATCGGTAGAATCTAAAAGAGGGTCGAAATTTTAAAAAAATTAAAAATTCTGAATATTTGTATTTAATTAGTTTTAAGGGTGTAGATTTAAGATTTTAAAACCACAGGTCGATATCTCTTTTTGTGTCCGAGATATTCGTCCTCAAAACTTTGCTCAAAAATGCCCATTTTTGGGTCATATCCCAAAAATGGTCAATTACACACCGCTGGCGATATCACCATTAGATTCTACGAGAAAAATTACATAGGCATACCAATTTTCATAATTTTTGAACAACTATTACAAACTCCAGAAGGAAAAATCTGAAAATGGCCAAAAATCGTAAAAAATCTAAGGTGTACCCCTTGCGATTTTTTCAGTTTTTGACGATTTTAAAGAATGTTTAATAATAAATGTATCCGTTGGAATATTTTGATGAAAATTGGTATACTTATGGTTTTTGGTACGAGGAATTTACTGGTGGGGTCGTTGAAGGTGTACTGCACACCCATTTTTGGGTATGATGGTGGTGTGGTTTAAAAAAAGGTCGAAATTTTTAAAAAATTAAAAATACTGAAAATTTGTACATAATTAGTTTGAAGGGTGTAGATTTAAGATTTTAAAACCACAAGTCGATATCTCTTTTCTTTTTCGAGGTATTCCATATTTTTTACAAAAAGGTAACTATAACCTGATAAAAAGCTGTTTACTAGTAACAGTTCATTGGTAGAATTTTCGTAAATACCTCATATAACTGACGGAAGGTAATGTGCTGGCCACATCAGATTTTTTAAAATCGTAGATGGGGATGAGCTCCCACAGTTTTTTTCAAATACGATTTGTCCTGCAAGACTACAGTGGAAGTTTTTGATATGGTTAGAAAGATTATTTAATTTGGCATCGAAGAGTATCTAAATACTCCTAATTTAATGGTTTATTATTGAAATATTTGGAAAAGTATAATGCAATTTGACAGTTATTACCTACTTATATTTATTAAAAACAGTAATCATGGAAACGTATTCAGTAACTGAATTGGTTAGATCGGGGCAACGTAATAATTATTCAGAAGTTCAAATCCTGCCCGCTTATATTTTTTATTTTGTAAAATGTATTATTAAATAAGTTATAAAATTAAAATATCAATTGTTTGGTAAATCAAGTACCTATCTTATAGAATAAATCTACGAGAAATGAAATAAAAAAAATTATTGTACCTAAAGTACCTTATAAAATTAAAATTAATATAAAAAATAGTGAACTCTATAAAATACTTGATTTACTAAACAATTTATGTTTTAATTTTGTATTTTTTTTAATAGTACACTTTGCTAAATAAAATAAAAAATAATAAAAATATGAAGCAGGCAGGATTTGAACTCGTGAATAATTATTACGATGCCCCGATCTAACAAATTGAGCTACAGAATACATTTCCATGATTACTGTTTTTATTAAATTATAAGTAGTAATAACTGCCAAACTGCATTATACTTTCGCAAGTATTTCAATAATAAGCCATTAAATTAGGAGTATTGGATACTCTTCGATGCCAAATTAAATATTTTATCCAACCATATCAAAAACTCCCACTATTGTCTTGCGGGACAGATGATATTTGTAAAAAACTGTTTTCCCATGTTACACAGCTATGTCACAGTTTTCAGTATTCACACTGTATATAGAGTGGATAAATGCAAAAAAGAGAGTTTAAAATCTAGAGTTTCATGAATGTAAGTTCCACAGGCTTAACATTTGCTTGAAAAAGTCGTGAACCAAATTGAAAAATGAGTATAACTGCCCCAGTTTTACAGATGTTAGTTTTGTGCATTAGGTTATGTTTACAAAAGATGTAACTCAAAAATGTCTATATACCTACTTACTGAAACCAGTCAAGGATAATTTATTATCATCAATATTTTGTCTTATTTATTTTTACCTCTCGCTACGAGAGGTTTTGAATTCATGCTAAAAATCGCATATCCAGATTCTAGTAAATAAACACGTTTTAAGGTTCCTAGAATCCGATTACAACATTTTTACGATGATGTCCGTATGTGTGTCTGTGTGGATGTGTGGATATTGGATCCACGATTTCTCAAATACTATAAGACTAAAGACATTTTTCACTACGGATTCCTCAATCTAACAATAATGGGAAGAGTTTATTAGGTTTTGGTAACAATTGGACAACCGGAAGTAGTAGTTACAAGAAAAAAATCATCTAAATATTATTTATCGAAAATTCATGTAAATACTCATATTAAAGAACGTTAAATTCTTTATTCCATAAATATAAATTAATTATTACATCTTCTATAGATTTAGAGATAAAGAAATGCATTTAAAATAATTTGATGTAAAAAATCTCAGATCAAACTACTTCAAGGCAAGAAATTAAAATGTTTGTAATTGACACATTAATGTCACTGTCAAAAATATTTATATGCCACTGTCAAAAATATTTGTACATTATTATAAAGATTATGAAAATAAAAAAAAGTCAACAACGCAAAAGAATATACGTAAAAAAGAATATAAAAGGAATTTGCGAAAAAATGACGAATATAAAGAAAAAGAAAAGGAAAGTAAAAAGAAAATTTCAGGCTATTGAATATAAAGAAAATGTATGTATTGTACATAATTTATATTAAAATATCCCATAGATTTTGCAAATATACGTGAGAATTATTTTGTAGTGAGACATGAATATATGTATTTGTATTTAAAACTATATTTCGTTTTACGCGTACAACCAGATAAAGTATCAGGCGAGAGGTTATGTGCGGGCCACATCAGATTTTTTAATTTGTCATTTGTTAATTTTTTGTATCGCTGTTTTAATTTTCATGTATTAGGTACAGCATTGACATTATTTTTGTACAGCATATAATAATTTCCTATAGAGCATTTGATTCGCATACATACGAAAATGTAAGCATATAACATGAAATAAATATGGGTCTATTTCTAACATTGTAAATGTCATTTCTAAGTACTACAGATTTACAATGCTTTGTCTACACTTTAAGATAGCACTTTGAGACATATAATATGCCGCTCCATACTTAAGTTTCAAAATAGAAAAGCAAGTTCATTTAAGTCATAAAACAATGTCTGTGGTACAGGACTTCCATATTTGATTTAATTGTATATAATTTTCTTTTATATCATTGCACATATATTTCAATTAAAATCCCATACACTGGAAATAAATTCCAATTCTTAATTATAGTATGCATTGCTCATATTTCATGAAAAAAGAAAAACCCGTTATCGTATATTGTATTTAAAAATAATTAATAGTTTCTAACTCAAATGCAGTAACGGTTCAAGTTAATTGATCCGCAATGTTCAATTCTGCGCTATAAGCGTGAAGCAATTTATTAGTGTCAGCTCCATTGCATTTCAAAGGCATCTTCCAAGAACTCTAATTTCATAACTTGAAATGGAAGAATTTATACATTGGCTTCTGTTATAAAAGCAAGAGTTAAAAACGACACCCACGGAGTTTAAACTAGGTGAATGGCTTTTGCTTGAGAGATTTTAAGAGACCATATTGCATTCCTGCGTCAATGAAGAACTCGTTTGATCTTTCTTACTTGCTTTGCGCGCCTACGAGTTCGGCAGTTAGTTAGAACACTAAGGAAACAAAGCATAGCAATTCATTTCAGTTCGAATTTAAACAACAGCATAGTAGAAAATTATTTTAAATTTTGAAATAAAACGAAATCAAACCCTTTATTGCAATCTTCACTATGCTCTGTTCATTCAGTAGATGGTACTGGCAACAGCGCAAATTTGAAGTAACTGAAATTCCATTGGGTAAACTTGTCTCTTGTCTCTAATTTCAGCCAATCAGAGAGGTTAAAACTATTCCCTATGCTCCGCAATACTGAATGGCTTAAATGGAACAAGGTATAGTCATCTAGAACAGCTCTCAACAGTACAGATATATCGTCATTACTCAAATCTGCAATGATATTTATATATATATATATATATATATATATATATATATATATATATATATATATACAGGGTGTCTTGGAAATAGGGGGACATGGCTTAACCACAGATTCCTGGGCCCAAAATAAGACGATTTAACCAAACTTACCTATATCCGACAATGCACCGTTTAGCCAGTATTCTGCTTCAAAGTGCTTCTAAAAAAATATATTTTTGTTTATAATAACGAAATGCTTTGTTCGATTTGAATGAAATTTGGTACGACAATCCATATGGATCTAATTCATCTTTTAAGATGGTATTTGTTATTGTTAGTGAACCACTAGTGTATGAAACTTGGGAGTCGCGACCATGAATAGACCATAACTTTTTAAAGGCAACGCCAATAATGTAAATTTATTGTTTTTCAGAAAGATAGATTCAATAGTAAACTTGCGTGTCTCTGCGTATGTTATGATATTCGTAACGATTTAGTCAGAAAAAAATGAAATGTAAGTGATTGCGCCGTGTAATTTTTAAAATAAATTTTATCTAGCAGTCTTTCCAAATGTCAAACAACTAATTTTTAATCACAGTAACAATTGTTTATGGGTTGTCAAAAATTTCATTTGCCATATTTTAAAACTAGTAACATATCCGTTTGTTCGGCCTTATAGTATTTTACTGCTATTATTATAATAAGACGATTAAATGATGTTAGCTCACTCCTAAACACCTTTAGAAAATTGACAACTCATAAACAATTGTTTTTGTCATTAAAAATTAGTAGTTTGACATTTGGATAGTCTGCTAGATAATATTTATTTTAAAAATTACACGGCGCATGCAATTACATTTTATTTTCTTCTGACTAAATCGTTACAGATATCATAACTTACGCAGAGACACGAAAGTTTACTATTGATTGCATCTTTCTGAAAAACAGTAAATATACATTATTGGCGTTGCCATTAAAAAGTTATGGTTTAATCATGGTCGCGACACCCAAGTTTCATACACTAGTGGTTCACTAACAATAGCAAATACCATATTAAAAGATGAATTATATTCATATGGATTACCGTACCAAATTTCATTCAAATCGAACAAAGCGTTTCGTTATTATAAGCAATATTAATTTTTTTTAGAAAGACTTTAAAGCAGAATTCTGGCTAAACGGTGCACAGTCGGATATAGGTAAGTTTAGTTAAATCGTCTTATTTTGGTCCCAGGAATCTGTAGTTAAGCCATGTCCCCCTATTTCCAAGACACCCTGTATATATATATACAGGGTGTAAATGAAATAAGTGCATTAAATTTAACCAGTAATGTAACTCGACGAGAGCAACAATATTTCTTAATAACTTTTTTTTCTAAGTCTTTTAGATTTTGAGTTAAAATTCTTTAAAGATTTGCTGCATATTTCGGCGCGCGCCCATGGAGAACAAATGCCCTGGTGTCGTCAGCTGTCGCTTTGAAGTGGGATACATGCAGCTCAAAAATTGTCGGTTATCGGTTACACTTGCAGTCACAGTAATTAATAAACGAATCAACGGAAATAACATTTATTATTTATTAATTCGTAATAGTGCAATTTTTAAAATAAAGAAATATAATTTTGGATAACAAAATTATAAAGTTGCGTATTAAACCAGGCTTTTAAAGTGAATAGTGGATGACAAGGAGAGGCGAGGTAACGAGAGGAAGATCAAAAGCATAGTTATTAGGTTATGAGATGATTATTTATCGTCGATAAATCATAATAGTTTAAATACGTTATTCAAAAAATGTAAGTACAAACTTTTGTCCATTTAAAAGAGGTACATGAGTACCAATAATTAGTCGTCCATTTATTGTTCCCGCTCAAATATGTTTTAATGAAAATTTTTACAGCATTTTCGTCTGTCGAAATGTGTATTGTGCATAATAAATACACATTCCCAAGTAAATTCAGTCTGATTAATGAAAATTATGAGCCATTCCCAAAATTGAAGTCTGTTATGTGCTGAAAACATAGAACTTTTTACACATGTTATGGATATAACTGTTGCTTTTTTTAAAATTGTCATATGGGACACTCCGTATTGTGATGTGATAAAGAAGTACAAGATTAACAAATGTGCGAATATTAAGAACAGAATGATTTGGTGATGATTTGGAAACGCTCCGTGTAAATGCGTTGGCAACTCCATGACACTGTCTTTATGTCAACCGTGATGTCAAGTAAAATATAGTACAGATACGAGTAAAAAAATAAATAAATAAACCATAGGTAAGTAATTACAATGTCTGTGTACTCGCATTTTGACAGAATTTTACCTTATTAACAAGTTTATTACTAATGTCAAAATTTAATTGCAACAATTAGCAGGACTGTCAATTGCTAAAACAAAATTTTTCATAGCTATTGTTACTGCATTCAATTATCACAAAAATATTTGGAACGACTCGTCAATTTACGGGGTGGTAAAAATGCTAAAAAAATGTGCGATTTCGAGAAAAAGTTATTAAGAAATATTGTTGTTCTCGCCGAGTTATATTACTGGTTAAATTTAATGCACTTATTTCATTTACACCCTGTATATATATATAGGCTGTTTTTTTTTTTTCAAAGTGTACATGTGAGATTAATATGGGAAATCAGTTATTTGCAAACCATTGCACCCCATTTTAACTTACGGCAATGATTGTGGTGTCATTACAAAGCTAAAAAAATTCCATACCCAAAAACACCATGGAAATTATCTAATATTTTAGGCCCATAAATTAATTTTAAAATTCTGATGTGGCCAGAGCCAGCACAATACCTTCCGTCAGTTCTATGTATTTTGTATAAATGTCATATAGAAAGTTCTTTGCAAAAGATTCTATTTCTTGTACATTACCTTAAGGAAGTTGTATGTATTTTATACAAATTCAACACAGAAACGTGCTAGCAAAAGATCCTATATTTCCAGTAAAATTATAACACAATCATACTGTCAATTGCACTTGACACTGATACCATTCAATCACAATTTTCTTAATATAGCAGCTGCTTACAAAGTTATAGCATAGCTGGCTAATTTACGATATTTAATTTCTTTATAATTTTTTAACTCTATATCCATTTAATATGAAGTATAAAATGCATTCAAACCGTATAGAGAATAAAATATTCTTTAATATTTATAATAACATTAAATGTGAAAAAATGAAATTTAACATTGCTTTTTCAAGAAAAACTGTTAAAATCTTCAAATTAGGGTACTATCTAATCTAATCAACTCTTCATATGGGTGTATTGAAGAAGAATACGAAAGAATTATAACTTTCAGAATAATAGTATTAAAATTTTGTCTTGTACGTACGCACGCACACACACACATCATCGTAAAAATAGTAAAATCGTATTCTAGGGACCCTAAAACGTAAAATAAATAAATAAATATATCATCACGGCATATTACCCATTTTTCTGGGTGTGCCAATCTACTTTGTTCGCTGATATCAGTAATGATGAGGACATATTTGCACCGTGCGGGCGTTTATCCTAAAACGTGCTTATTCATTAAAAATTCACCACCGAATTTTTTGACCAAAGACAATACTTTCCTTACCTAAAGGTGACGGAAGGTAAAACTACACAAAATGAGACTAAATCAATCATAATTTGTATTTAATATAGAAAAAAAACAAATAGATTGTGAAATTATTAATTTACAGTATTCATATTCATTAGGATAAAGTATAACATATTTATCTCAATGCCACTATAAAATATGATGTGTCAAATTTTATTTTTCGGTTTTTTCGTAAAATATAAAAATATTGTGATTTATTTTAATTCTAAACAAGTTTTATATTTACAATTTTTTCCTAAAATTAATAAGTAAATAAAAAATAAAAAAACTAACATTGTATTCCTTATATAAACAACAATTTCAAATAGGCACCCGGTATATATGAATGTAAATGAGAACGAAGTAATATGTTACTAACTTAACTGTACACGTTGTTAACATCTAGACAGGCCCATAAAATTCTATTTTAATATGTGTATATTTGCGTTTTGCGATGACATCTGCATGTGTACATTTTTAAACAGTGAATGGTAATGAAACTAAAAACACAAACTCTGCCATTTTATTATTAATGGTTTAGAAAAATTTCGTTCACCAAAAAAGGTTTTCCTTTATTTACGATTTTGACGCTATATCTTTCCTTAATTTTTAAATTTCATTTTTTCTTTACGTTTATAAGTATGAAAATATGTAAGTAATTTCTTGTTTTCGAAATCTAGAATCATTCCACTGGGTTATATACAGGCTGTTAAAAATTCTTTATTGTGTTCCAGTTTTTATAAACTTGTAAACAAATTGATTTTTTCTACAAATCTATTAAAAGTGGGCTTTTTAATGTTTGTTTTTAGCGTTAAAAATGACATTTTATGACACCAATGTTAAAAGTGACAGATCATTGTTACTTGTGGCACTAATGTCAAAAGTGATTGTCAAAATATTATAAGAAATGCAAATTTAAATTAAAATATAGTGTTTGTAGAAAAAATAGTGTATGAGATACGTGTTAAAAGTGATTTTATTTTGTTCGAAGGTTTGGATCACTCCGCTTCACTTCGTGTTCCAAACTTCCTTCTCCCAAAATAAAATGTCACTTTTAACACTTATATCATAAATAACTATAATGGGGGTGATTCATTTCTGCTCATATTTTTTTATAACTTTCGTATACATTACTTTTGATGGAGAAGAAAAACTGACAAAGATAGTGATCAAATATAATTTTGTTATAATTTTACTTAAAACATTTTTCACAATTTCTAATAGTAAGGTACCAATTTATTTGAAAATTATATATTCGCTACAATATATAACTTAGTACAATTTTTTATTATAAAAAAACAAAAGTAGGTACCTACATCTAAGATGACCTCTGAGAATTAACAAAAAGTCTCATTTAATCGAAGTCGTAACTCATATAGTTTTCGAGATAGCTGAAATAAATCACGTAAAAACTCATCTTTCACTCTCATATCACGGAAACTATTGAAGATCGGACCTATGTTGATTAAGCTATTTTCAGTACTATATGCCCTTAAAAAATTACCCTTTTTTAACACCCTGTACAGGGATATTTACTAGTATTAACGATAGAGAATGATAATAGTATTAATAATAATAATAATAATAATAATATTAATTTATTTCCCCTGAATTTTTACACAAAATTATATAAAAAGTCATATAAAACATAGTATGATTAAAAATACAAATTTTTGCAGTGGTTTACATAGTCATTTGTAGAGTAAAAGCAGTTCTCGATGAATTTTTTTTTAATTTATCTTTAAAAATTTTTATTGTTACCGATAACTTTATTTCAGAAGGTAAGCAATTATAATACTGTACTCCTTTACATTCAGGAGAGTTTCTGGCAATCACTAATCGTTTATTTGTCACTATGAAATGACTTTTGTTTCGAGTATTTCTATTATGTTCGTCCCAATGAGTCTTAAATTGTATTCATTGATAAAATTATAATTTTCATAATAAAATTTAGTACGTTATAAAAGATATCCTGTCTTACCTTTGGGCATCCCAAGACTGGAGAATATAGAGGAAGCGGAGGGCGCCTCGGGTGTCACGGCAGCAGCGGCGACGGTGGCCGCAAGAGTCCCCACGGCCAACAGTCTGAAATAATAACAATTTCAGTAATGGGTAACCATAAAATTATTTCATAAAATATTATTTGTGCTACTTAGAATAGTTTGAACAAAATCCTGCTAAAAATAAACCTACCTACTTATGAATTTTTAAATCTGCTTAAATAACTAAGTATACTTGTCCGCAATTTACTGTCTTTATTATTTTGTTGTGTGTGTCGATTTGAAAGGTTATTTACAAATCGTATAACTTTTAAATGAAACTTGTACTTTCTGATTTACATTTAAAAAATAAAATAAAACTACTGAATTATTAATTTATATAGCAGTAGTCCTTGCGATTTTTTCAGTTTTCCATTTTTAGGCCATATCTCAAAAACGGTCATTTATACGCCCCTAGCGATATCACCATTAGATTCTACCTACGATTAAACATTTACTGTGGGGTGCATAGATGCTACCTGAAAGTAGCATCTATGCACGATTAAGTTTTTTTGTAGTGCATAGATTCTACCTGAAAGTAGCATCTATGCAAGATTAAATTATTTTTTTTTTTGGGTGCACAGATGCTACCTGACAGATCATGTACGCTGGATATGAATTAAAATTTTAATTACGCCCTTTTTGTCAAATTTAGTAGTGTCGTTTACCATTCAAAATTCAAATGTAAGTCAATTTATAAGTTATAACCAAATATGTAAAAAATAAGGTTGTAAATGTTTATGTAGGGTTGCCTAGCAACATTCTCAGATTCCTATATTAAAGTAGGCTACACAAAATCGAATAACCTGTCAAAAATATTAATAAAATAAAGTGTTATAACTCAATGATTTATTTTGAAAATTATTGATTTAAAAAGAGGATCATTGTGAATAAAATAGTATACATACTTCGGTGGGAGTTTCATTATAGCCTCGCGTCGCCTCTCGTTAAAATACGTTAACCCTCGGCTGTAATGAAACATAACCCACCTCGGATGTAATATAAAGTGTGTTTTAAAAAAATCGGAGTAGGCTATGAACAGAGAAACGTGTGTCTGGTCATTATTCAATTTAAAAGTCAAGTTGTCAAAATTGATTTTGAAATATAATTTTAAGTAGAAAAGACGATAAAGAATAATACAGTATATTGTCATTTGCCGTTTTCTAATTTGGTTCCATTTCTAAAATAAGATACAAGAAGAAAAGCTTTAATTTCTTTAAACAAAAATGTTTGACAATATCTCATGTCTAATTGATATATAAATAATATTTTTTAAATTGACATACGGTCCTTTGTTCATAACCTACTCCGAGTTAGGAATTTTTTTGAACACACTGCACTATATACGCACGGCTATGAATTAAGATAATATATCTGAATTAATAAATGAATTTATACGTCACAGCGACAGTATTGTCAACAAAGAGCAACGTTTTAAAAAAGAATTTCGTAATTTAATCGAAAATATATAAATTTTTGAATTCCATAATTGCGCACTCGCTTCTTATCATTGAAAATGTGGAGGATAAATGTAGACCAATTTGTTTACTATGCAGATATTCTTGGATCGGACTTCTTCAAAAAATTAAACTGTACGTAATTTGTAGGTAAACAATTAAATAATGAAACTGAACAACAAAATAGTTTTCATTCTAAGAGTCAATGGAATTGTAATATATGTATTATTTTAATATGGTAGTGAATTTTAATTTCAAAATTGATTACTCATTATGTAAATATTTATCGGTGCTTAGGATGATTACAAATTTTTGCTCTTGCAACCGAGAGCGTCGAATGTGAATAAAATATGAATGAATACTGTTTAATGTTTTTACTACGTGTTATTTTTAGCCTGAATAGTAATTATCTATTGCTAATATTTCTATTTATAAATATAGCATCATAGACTTTCGACTATTTTATTATCCAGTTGAGATTATATTCATAATTTATTATTGCAAAACAAATGTTTTAATAAATGTTTTCTTGACATGAAGATATTAACAAGCTACTGCAGCTGGTGGCGTTATTATTCATTGTTTTTATAATCTTTATTTTGTTTACATATTGTTTTTATATAGTTTTTTCACTGTACACTGATTAAATTATTATTTATATATGTAATTATTGACATGATATATATACCAATTAAATTAATGTATTTTGCATTAATATATTGCATAGAAAATTAATAAATCATGTACCTATCATATCACTTAGGTTCTAAATTCAAATATTAGTCTAATAATTGTACATCTTTTTTATGTAAGGTACTGTAAATGTAGAGTAGACCAATAACAACAGCTACCCAATTCCATCACTTTATTGTTTCTGCGGAACTTACCAAAAATACAGACGATATCGCTAGAATAACAACACAGAAAAACGTCATAGATCAAAATAATGCAAATTAAACTATTATTTCGACCAGTATCGAATATCGTGTCAGCCTTTTTCCTTACTACCATTTTCCGGTATTGATTATTTTGCTTGCTACCTATTTCCGGGATTATCTCTATTTCGGTGTCAGTCATTTTCTTTACTGCCCATTTTCGTGGCTTTACGGAGTCGGCCATTTTTTATATTGCCTATCACCCGAATCGGTCATTTTCCTTTTTCTCCTCCGATAATATTTATTTGTCGTTTTTTTCGGTGTATCTGTCTCATTGGCCTTTTCATACATCTTGTTCTAGTGGTTATGGTTATTACTTGTTTGATCATTTTGAAATTCATCCGTCCTCTTCCCTCCAATTTTCTTGTAATTATTATTTTTCCTTTAATTCCAGGTGAGGTCCTATTCAAATTTCCTCTGTGGTCCACGTTGCTTGATATTAATAATAGCTTTTGAGGTGTCCTATGCGTTACTCCGTAGCTCCTGCGTATTCTGTTAGTGACTTTTCAATTGTTTCCAGAATAAATTTTTTAAATTCATTGTTTCTGTATATACCGTGTGTCTATTTTAAAGGTGCACATAGGAGATTAACATGGGAAATCAGTTTTTTGTAATTTCCTGCTCGCCTAATTATCTTAAGCAAAATACGTCAAATAAAAGTATTAGGGTATAAAATTGTACATCTAAAACAATAAACAGAATTTCCGTTACATGCTTTATAACGACATAAATTAAATATGAAAATGTCGAAAATTACGTTGAAAATATCGACAGCCATGAAATTGAACAAAAAATAAATAAATAAATGCTTGACGTTTTATCTGTCACAACGTAAGTTAATTTATTTGACCATTGACGTTTCTGACAATTTGATTTGAACAAATATCGTTAATTATGGCAATAATAGAAGTATAAAATTAATAAATAAAGTTAAGAAAATACAGTTTTATTTAAATAAATAAAATAAATAAATATATCATCACGGCATATTACCCATTGCGGGCTGTGCCAATAATATGAATATATCAAAAATTCAACGTTGCATAACAAAATTATATATAATGCTGTTATGTACTCTCAACACCTTAGTACTACAGAAGGGATCTACACTTATTATTCCTAACACTCTTTCTTAGAGTAACGCATGTTCTGCTCGTCCTATATTGTGATTACGCGGCTCACGTGTATTTTTTGAAGACACATTAGCAGTCTTTTCAAATTTAGTCACGAATTTAGCTCTTCATTCGTATAAATATTCATTTTTTTAATCATTTCAGACAATAAAACTAGAGACAAAATCAAATTGTCAGAAACGTCAAATAAGTTAACTTACGTTGTGACAGATAAAACGTCAAGCATTTATTTATTTTTTGTTCAATACCATGGATGTCGATATTTTCAACGTAATTTTTGATATTTTAATATTTAATTTCTGTCGTTACAATGCATGGCAAGGTAATTCTGTTTATTGATTTAGATGCAGAATTTTATGCTCTAAAACTTTTATTTGACGCATTTTTGCTTAAAATAATTAGGCGAGCAGGAAATTGTATAAAACTGATTTCCCATGTTAATCTCCTATGTACACCTTTAAAGGCTCATTCACAGCTACGAAAATAAGACATATAAATAAAATTATAAATAAGACTTTATAGTTGGTGTTTACAGCTTCCAAAATAAAACGGCAGTTGCCATAGTTACGCACAAATTGACAGCTTCATGTAGTTGTAGTTGTCACATTTGACAATTACTCTTATTTTGTGAAATTATGGATGACTTTATTAGTTCTGTATATAAAAATGAAATTTTATGGAATAAATTTAATAAAAATTATAAAGATAAGTTAAAAGCCTATATATGGGGACAGTTAGAAATGAATTTGGTATTAGAGGTAAGTCTGTATGTACATATTTCTGAGAGCGCCAGTCTGCTTCTTTTCACAGATTTCCGTAACATAATATCTGTACTGTTGAGGGCGTTTACCAGACATCACCTCACTGGCTCTCAAAGATACAACGGAGAGAACACCAATTGAAAATAATTTTGAAGTCGGTCAGATTCGAACGCGGGCCATCCGAATTGAACATAAAATATTTTATTTATAACAAATTATTTAATGCACTTTTTAAATCAATAGGCGAAGATGTAGCGAAGAAATTTGTTAGTTTAAGGCAGAAATAAACTGCCCTTTTGATTAAATTTAAATTCATTTTTTGTAAGAAGTACAAATGACAATTCAAATGACAGTTCCCAAAGACATTTCCTTTTACACCCGTTTTAATTGGCTGAGGCTTATGTATGTGCTTATGCTTGTGTAAAATATTTAACATTTGCAAATCCTTGTGCTTATGTCTTATGTTTATTTTTATTTTCGATAGCTGTGACCACTGTCATAAGAATCTATTGTTTAT
This sequence comes from Harpalus rubripes, assembly GCA_963082715.1. NCBI lineage: Eukaryota > Metazoa > Arthropoda > Insecta > Coleoptera > Carabidae > Harpalus > Harpalus rubripes. The sequence continues at coordinate 61,716,736 of OY720456.1, forward strand.
ATCGTTATTTTTATGTCTATGTATAATTTTATTTTTATTTTCATAGCTGTGAATGAGCCTTAAGACAGACACACGGTATAATCCGTTTGGGTATATATAGAAATTATCACGTAGAATTCTTTCTTTCTTCCCTTGTAACCTTGTGCCCTTTAGGGCGTCGGTTTGAATTGAAGTATTTGAGATTTCATTTACCCATGCTTTCCATCCTGTACGGTCCTGAGTTAGATACCTGAGTGCCTGGAGGGGGGCTTTCTTCTTTTTATGCCGATTTCCTCAATGTGTTTATCCTTTGTTTCCTTGATGTACCCTTTTCTTTTATTTTGCTTTGTCGTTTCTATTATTTTCCCTACCACCCTGTTTTCATCTATAAGGTGTATTTATCTATATACCAACTCAATTGTTTGTTTTCTATTTTTGTCATAATCGGTTCTTGTTCTAATTTTTGTCATTTTGTTCATTTCTTATTCTGTCTAATTTTGTTCTTCCACTAATTTTCCTAAATTATTTCATTTTCATAGCATTGATTTTTACCTCCTTGTACAAAGTAAAGGAAGTATTGTATTCGCGAAAAATTTCGGTGTCCAGATTTCAACGGAAATATCCATTTTGGCCATCCCTGAATCCATTCTGACTAATTTCGTCGTGACGTCTGTACGTACGTAAGTATCTCGCATAACTCAAAAACGGTAAGCCGTAGAAAAATGAAATTTTGTATTTAGGACTTCTATAACATCTAGTTGTGCACCTCCCTTTTTGGTCATTACATAATTTCCAGAAATGGTACTTTATTTGAAGCCTATAATAGATTTTAATGAAAAACTATATTAAAATATAATTCGAAACTTTTCAAATTTAGTATATAAGACTTTTATATCAATTGGAATAACAGCAGAATTTGGTTAAAACAGGCTAACCGGAAGTGATATATTACCTGAAGTTCTTAACAGTTTTTCTTGAATAAAATGGTTTCATTTTGATTTTAGAAATAAATGCTTCAAATAAGAGTTTTAGAGAATTAAATTCTGCGTCTAGCACATCAAGTATTATTCAATTAGCCCTTTGTATATGCAAATTTAAAACTTATATACTTTTTGGTTTTTGTAATGAAGCTTGCTATGGATTAGGACAAAAAATAAAAAATAGATGTTAATGTCAAATTACGTCAAATACGTGCATTATAATTGAGTCTATACTTCATATTAGTGTTGCGTACAATGAAGTCGTGTGGTGTCCATATCAGATTTTTTACTCATTTTCTTTTAGTGTCACTTAGAATTCAAATATCGTAATACCGAGGCTGCATATGATTAACGTTTATAGAACATTTTTGATAGATAATAAAAAGTTATGGGGGGGGGGGGTTAGTGCGTTACATGGAATATTATTACTTGCAGTTTGTTGTAACAATAAAAAATGCAGCCTTTTCAACTTTGTTTCACTTTAAAAATCACCCATTATCTAAATTTGGGTTCTTCATACTCATGCCCCCTATAAATTATCTCCACTCCGTCCCTGCTGGCAGGAGGAATGTCCTGCGAGGTGTCCAACGTGGCCCTAGGGAATGACACTCTAACGCAAACAAGATATACAAAACATCCACACACGTACACACGGAACCACGTTCACAACAGCAACACACACGTTCCTGTTACTATATGGGTATCTATTCGCACAAGACTTAGATTTAGCACTGTGGAGGTGTAAGAATGGATTCGCATGAGATTGTACGTTCTACGGAGGATAAGCAGCCCACGAAGTTATTGAATGGGGGATTATAAAGTTTTATTTTATACATACCGAGAGTTTTTTTTTTCATTATCAGTGGACATGGGCGTATCTCATTACCAAAGTTACATTTATAATGATTGACAGCAACTTCTTATGTTAAAATTGAAGTGTGTTACACATTCCATTGTCAAATTTCAATATGCCAGGCCTGAATGTTTATCCCTGCTCAATGCGTCACGCCTAGCTAAGAGACTCGCTGTGACGTCACGAACTGAGTATTCAGGCCTGTATTTTCGTATGGCCTTGGCCAATTGCATATGAATCCTATCCTATTCTACGTTATTGCCAGGATATACGTACATCTAAAATTTCTTATTGCGGTTAGGTCCTTAATATTTCATTGATATTATTGCAGTTTTTCACTTCACATCTACATTTCATTATTATATTTATTATTAATTTAATAAAAATATTTAACCCACTATGGAGCCCAATTAAACATGTCCGTCCCGTACACGGGTTGACATGTGACCCAAGTATGTTTATAAAATCATGTAAGAGTTGATAAGGTAGAAAAATTAAACAAATTATCCTATTTGTACAATAAAAAAGTTGATTTTACAATATCCCTTTTATTTCTTCTTACATTGCTTTTATATCAGCAATCAGTATATAAAATAGTGTTTTACAAAAATCAAGATATACTTTTGATCTTGTCTTGAAATCAAGACAAGACCAAGAGAAGAAGTATTTTTATTTCACAAGACAGGACAAGAAAGTATCATCAAGAATCAAGATTTCTTGTCAAGGAATCTTTATTTCCTGACAAAATTGCAAAACGTAATTTGTATGCTGTGTGTGTGGATCCTTTTAACGCTCTAACTCAAATACTATTATTTCTACATTATTCTAATATGGAAAGAAGAAAGAAGCTATTAGGTTTTAGTGCAAATGGAGCAACCGAAAATGGCAGTTTCCGTGAAGCACAAAATAGGTTTTCATAGTAAAATACCTTTAAATCTTTTACCGGTTTCAGGATATTAATCCATTGTTTACATGTACAAAAGTAAGCTGGTAACTAAGTAATAACTGTATATGTATGGTAATATTACCATACTGACTTGTCTCCAACGGTCTACAAAATGAAAATACAATAAAATGAAAGTATAATGTTCTTCATTAATACATACAGATAACGTTAGTGTATCGTTCAAAATACGGTTTATTCTAAAATAATAAACATGAGGAATAAAGCACACAATTTGAACATTTGTCATATTGACATATGTCAAAAAAATTGTTCTGTGAACCATAGCATTTTGAAAGTAGCATTAACGAGAGAGTTTCAAAAAATCATATTTATTAAGTCTTAATTTTCTGAAACCGATAAACTATTGAACAAACCACGGATGTTATTAATCATAACAAGCCTCAGATGTCTTAAAAACCTGGCTCAAACCGATTCCGAATCTAATTTATTGTTTTAAATAAAAATTACGGAATATTGAAATAGCACAATAAATAAATAACCAATTAACAAAATCTAGTAGATCCATTTCATGCGTGACGCTACCATCAAAACAACATTATTTGACTAAAAGAGGTAAGGACAGACGCAGACGCCAACGTTACATTTCAGCTTTCGGATTGGATAAAGCGATAAAGGGGATTCCCCTAAAATGTCAAGAAACAAGAAATATCAAGAATTCTTGAAACAAAACAAGAATTACGTCGTCAAGAAACGAGCAAGACAATAAATTTTTATTTTCTTGTCTTGAAATTGAAGTCAAGACAAGAAATGATCATCGAGACAAGATTTCTTGTCTTGATGAAACACTGATATAAAACAACGACAAATGATTTTAACTCTAAAGCGGTGAAGTGATGCCTTTCGTGACCACACCAAAACTTTCGAGTTTCATGTCACTTGTCTTTTTAACACCAGTATTTTTTTAGAAGCCAATTACTGCACAAACCATCACTTTACTCTAAATATCAAATTTTTACTCATCAACAATAAAATGTCGAGGAAATCAATTAGGTCATGAGTCGAGAGACCTCAGGTCACTAGTTGTGATTAATTTCAACCACGTCACCAGTAAAGGGTGAAGTTCTATTTTATGTGTCTTTTTATACGCCAGTATATCCAAGTGACTTTTTATAGTGACTTAAAGAATTTATTTTCCGTAAAACTGTGCTTACAATGTGTGAAACAATATTTAATTCGTCTCCTTTATCATTTTCTCTGTAGAGTAAATATTATTGCGACACAAGTACATGAAAGCAGGTGTTCATACTAACACAATATTCTGGAGTCTGTAGTTGTAGTCCACAGACCAAGTTTCCACTTCCGCGGAGCCAGATACACAGTTTTAGCAGCTGCCTGCATGTATGAGAAGTTATAATAATATTTGCATTCTCTCTCAACAGTAGTTGTAGAGAACACGATGCGTTTTCCTGCAAATGCGGGATACGCGGATTGCTGCCATTCATCTTCTTACTTCCAGGGACTGCCGTGTTGTTATTTTGGGTTACCATAGAAACAGGACGTTGAGAATGTTGAGATTGTTAAATGACACAAAATATAGACTCCGTGGTAAATGTTGTTATTATTATATATTATTATTATCCTGGTCTATATTTCACACTGCCTCCACAATTCTGCGCACCTTTGACCTGCTTCGCTGTTGTTGCTATCGCTGATAGTGGTGATAAACAATTAGTAAAATGGAACACAGATCTGGTTTCAATTATACAAAATGTATTAGAAAAACTATAATACTCTGCATTAAAACTTGAATATATACAGGGTGTAACACGAAAACTGGGCCATATGCATTTAACATAAGAAATAAAGTTTTTCCTTGCGCAAAAGTGGCCTATTAAATTTAAACAATAAGGCTTCAAATAAATGTTGCAGAGAATTAAATTCTCCACCCAAATCAATAATTACATTTTCTTTTGCACGTTTCGTAACCGAGAAAATTGAATTTAAAATTTTATAAAAGTTACTTTTTTATAGTGTTAGCCATGGTACTGATATAAAACCTCAAACAAATGTTATGACATTTTACCTGTCAGAAATTATAAAATATAGTTTGCACCAAAATAACACTATTTAATAATTTGTACTTTTCTCTTCGTGTGAATAATAATAATTCCACCATTTTTACCTTCCGTCACCTTTAGGTAAGGAAGGTATTGTCTTTGATCAAAAAATTCGGTGGTGAGTTTTTAATGAATAAGCACGTTTTACGGTCCCTAGAATAGAATTTTACTATTTTTACGATGATTTCTGCATGTGTGTGTATGTATGTATGTATGTATGTATGTATGTATGTGTGTGTGTGTGTGTGTGTGTGTGTGTGTGTGTGTGTGTGTGTGTGTGTTTGTGTGAGTGTGTGTGTGTGTGTGTGTGTGTGTGTAACAAAATTTTCGTCTACGATAACTCTAATACTACAATACCAAAAATTATAATTCTTTCGCATTCCTCTTCGTTGCATCTATACGACGAGCTGATTAGATTTTGGTTATAATTGATCAACCGGAAGTACCCTCATTTGAAGATTTTAACAGTTTTACTTGAAAAAACGATGTTAAATATCATTTAATGTTATTATAAATATTAAAGAACATTGTATTCTGTATACGATTTGACTGCATTTTATACTTCATATTAAATGAATATAGATTTATAAAATTATAAAGAAATTAAATTTCTTAAAATTCTGATTGAAAGATGTCAGTGTCAAGTGTAATTGACATATTCGTAGCATATTTGCTCGAAACCTTCTGTATGGAATTTATATAAAATACATACAACTGCCGAAAGGTAATGCACATACAAGAAATTTGGAATTTTTGCAAGGAACTTTCTGTATTGGATGTTATAGAAAATAAATACGCATTTACGAAAATTCTACCGGTAGATACCGCATCTACCGACTGTGCTCGAAAATTGTTCAATATCTATCAGATCCATCTACCCAATTCATGAAGAATCTACTCTCAAAAAAAGGTAGTGATGTAAAGCGAAGAGCGCGCGTTAAAAGTGAAAATGTGTTCAAAGCAGGACTCTGCTCAGTTTGTTAACTACGTCAAATTTCTAACCTGTTTTAAATTTTCAAATTTTTTCATAGGTTATGGATCTACTCTGTTTACCACTTGCGTTCTTAAAATATCGATTCCGGTAGCTATAACCTGATATAAAGCTGTTTACCAGTAACAGTTCACCAGAAGAATTTTCGTAAATACCTCATATAACTGACGGAAGGTAATGTGCTGGCCACATCAAATTTTTTAAATATAATTTCATCTGAACGTATATGTAAAACTAACACTAAAAATGTTATAATCGGATTCTAGGGACCTTAAAACGTGCTTATTCACTAAGATCTGGATATGCGTTTTTAGCATGAATTCAATACCTCTCTTAGCGAGAGGTAAAAATTAAATTTGAACATTGTAATCAATATAGAATATTCATGTGAGTATATTAATTTGCGAATATTACATTTGCTTATTGACAATAAAAATGCAAATTGCAATAAACAAAATATCAATCAAATTTTGATTTACATCGACAATAACTTATAATTACATTGCATATAAAATGAAATACAAAACTTATTTGCGATTATGTTCTTATCAAACTTTAATAAAAATATAAAGTAATGAACTTATGTTGAATATTTTTACCCGATAATAAAGAAGATTTGCAACATGCATAAAAGTCAGAGTTCAAGTGTCACGCAATTTGTTTTGAATTAAAATAATCGCAGCCATTAAAGTTAACAAGAAAAAAATATGTTGTACAAATAGTTTCACAGGCCAACACGAGATAAAATCAAGAAGACATCGAATAAATTATTTCCTTTCTAACGAACATATTCACACTTCCTTCAGAAAGGCATAAGACATGCATCGGGAAAAAGTAACTGCCCACGTGAAACTATTATTGTGCGGTAAACTGAATGAACACTGATTATAATTCTGTTTCTCAGTCTCAGTATTGTAAATTAAACCGTACTAAATCTAATTTGCTAAAGAATATTTATTCTCTATACGATTAGACTGCATTTTGTACTTAATATAAAATAGATAGGGGCCTATCCTGTAACTCAGTGGTTAATTTTTAACCATTGGTTAAATTTTTTAACCAATGAAGTATGTTGACATATAACAAAAAGAGGGATTTTTAGTTGTCAAATCAATATCTATTGGATAAAATTTTTAACCAGTGGTTAAAAATAAAACCACCGAGGTACAGAATAGAACCCTTATAGAGTTAAAAAATCTGATGTGGCCAGCACATTACCTTCCGTCAATTCTATGTATTTTGTATAAATGTCATACAGAAAGTTCCTTGCAAAAGATTATATTTCTTGTACATTACCTTAAGGCAGTTGTATGTATTTTATACAAATTCCATACAGAAAGTTTCTAACAAAAGATCCTATATTTCCAGTAAAATTATAACATAAACATACTGTCAACTGCACTTGACACTGACACCTTTCAATCAGAATTTTCTTAATGTAGCAGCTGTTTCCAGAGTTATAGCAAAGCTGACTAATATATATGATATTTAATTTCTTTATAATTTTTTAACTCTATGTCCATTTAATATGAAGTATAAAATGCATTCAAATCGTATAGAGAATAAATAATTCTTTAATATTTATAATAACATTAAATGTGAAAAAATGATAATTAACATTGTTTTTTCAAGAAAAACTATTAAAATCTTCAAATGAGGGTACTTCCGGTTGACCAATTATAACCAAAATCTAATCAGTTCTTCACATGGATGTAACGAAGAGAAATACGAAAGAATTATAATTTTTGGAATTGTAGTATTAGAGTTATCGCATTAGAAAATTTTGTCACACACAGACACACACACACACACACACACACACACACACACACACACACACATACATACACACACACACACACACACATACAGACATCATCGTAAAAATAGTAAAATCGTATTCTAGGGACCCTAAAACGTGCTTATTCATCAAAAACTCACCACCGAATTTTTTGACCAAAGACAATACCTTCCTTACCTAAAGGTGACGGAAGGTAAAAATTCATAAAGTAGCCATAGCTATGGAAACAGCTACTATATTAAGAAAATTCTGATTGAAAAATGTCAGTGTCAAGTGAAATTGACATTCTGTAACTCCATGGTTAATTTTTAACCATTGGTCAAATTTTTTAACCAATCAAATATGTTGACATATAACAAAAAGAGGGTTTGTCTTATAATTTTACTGGAAATATAGGATTTTTTGCTATAAATTTTCTGTATGGAATTTGCATAAAATACATGCAACTGCCGGAAGGTAATGTACAAGAAATAGAATCTTTAGCAAGGAACTATCTGTAGGAAATTTGTACAAAATACATAGAACTGACGGCAGGTAATGTGCTGGCCACATCAAATTTTTAAATTTTAAATGCAAACATATTTTTTATTGGCAATCTAATTCTATGTATAAAAATTAAAATACATATGTGGAGTACGATGATCGACTGGTAGCAGAATGGAAAATTGGGAAATGATCGGACACGCAGTCTAATGTCTGCCTCAAGGCTAGAAATGGTCAATGATTATAAACGGTAACGTGGGGATCCCCCATATGACCCAATGGAGATAACAAATTGAAATTTATTAAATATATTGTATTTATATAATATATCAAGTCAAATAATTTTAAGCTGGAACTCAGAGAAAACTCAAACAACTTTTCTAAAAATTTAAAACGTTCTGAATTTGAGAAAAAACGTGTACTCAAAGATGTGAGAAAAATTTTTTCTTATCATTTATAATCATTGACCATTTCTAGCCCTGAGGAAGACTGTAATAACAGTCGAAACGTAGGCCAGGAAATAAATTATTTACATTAGACTGCGTGTCCGATCATTTCCCAATTTTCCATAAAATACATATATATGTTCATTTTTTCCAAAAGTGCCCCATGCCCTCATTTGGTATGCACTGCGATTTCGCAGTGTCCCAGAAATTTATGTACGTTGGATCAAGTTGTATGAAGGCGCCACTACGTCCACGTGGTCGCCCAAAAAAACGCTGGATAAAGGACAGTATGAATCTGGAGAATGTCTGTTCTGCTGACGATGCCCAGAATAGAACTAAATGGAGGAAAGCGATATGATGATTTTTTCATTCATGGTACTCTTATTATTATTTCCGCGTAATTTTTCCAAGCAAAGTGCACCAAGGTTGAAAACTTGTATTTTTTATTACAACCCCTAAATATATAATATCCGAAAATCAAAAATACCCAACCTTTTGTGGAATAACCCCTTATTAGTTTATTCCCCGACTGGACTACGTGTTGTGTGGAATACATCACCGGAATAATGTTTCTATTTAGTACTAGTATACTTAGTTACATAGGCGCCCACAGGGGGGGGTCGAAAGGGTCGACTGACCCCCCTTTCATTTATGGACTGTATCCATTTTTAAAAATAAAATTATAATTTTATTTTTTCATTTCAATGTATCATTGTATTTTTTAATAATTATTGGTAATATTTTCTTATATTTTAATCAAAAATTTATTACATACTATCTATTACTAAGTACGAAATAGCTGAAGTGTCAGAATGAGTAAATTATGTTATGTACTGTTATTATATTACATTATCTTCGGTGTTGTATTTTCTTTAATATGCCGTAGTTTATTCTAATCTTTTTATGATCACGTTCTTTTCAAAACTTTCACAATTATCGATTTTACTGTTATATAGAAATAAAGAAATAGAAAAGTAAATAATGAATAGACATTGCATATTTATTTATATTAAAAGTACCTACGTATGATTAGGGTTGCCGTATTTTGTGAGGAGCGCGATTTAATTAACATTTAATTATTATACATTTTATTTAGAGCAGTTCAATAGAATAATTATATTGTTATTCAGTAATATATTTTAATTTAATGCAACATTGTATTTTCAGATTCTCTGTTTCTGTAATTATTGCTTATGCTCTCATCTCGCATCATAAAGCCTAGTAGAAGGGGCAATTCTACGCTTTTAGAGCGTACATACGCATTTTCGTCATAAAATATTGATTTTAATTTTTTAAGAATTTGTTAAATTTGCTTCATTGTAAAGAACTCTATATTATCTTATTTTGCAAAATTTCGACCCACCTTGTAAAACAGTCTGCGGGCGCCCATGCTTAGTTACGTGTAGGTATATTTATTTATGTGTGTATTGCTCCTTTAAAAATAACACCCCGAATTCGCATGGTAATCCTGATATTAATACTAACACTAACACATCGTGTATAATGAAGACGAGTTGGAGTAACCGATAGCACGTTCCCACAATTTACATAAACCAGGACAGTCGCAGGGGTAGCAGGCAACGACCGTACCCCTAACTCCGGGCCTGCTCAGCCACCGGAAGATGAGTTTGAGGTTTATGCCGCACATTACTTATCCTCTACCCACACCACTGCCCAACCGAGTAAATGTGTGCGAATTTATACAATACAAGCACGTATTCATTTTGTACAAATAAAACAATATATTGTAACGTTTTTATTTATTTGGGTGTTTGTAAATATTAAAAAGGTATTAAATAATGACGATTACTAATATTAAATAATTATTAAAAACTAATTAAGACTAAAACTATAAATAACTAGATAACACTAACACTATTTATTTATTTAACCAATTAACACTACTATTTATTTCCACGATATTACTAATTATTTATTTCACTACGCGTTTCAATCTTAGACTGCCGGTCTGTTGCAGACTCTTGTAGACTGTTTACGCGATATTTGTATCACTATATTTATATCACAATATACTTATATCACGTTCAACTGTCCGCCTACCGACCTCCATACCGTCTATATACTCAACTGATTGAACAGCGTCTGTATATTCAACTGCTCGGACAGAAGTCACACCTTTCACCTCACTGTCTGTCTATTTATGTAACTAACTTTCTCCTTCCAAAGCCTCAGTATCACCAACTATCCGTACGCCATAATTATTCAACACCAATGCCGAGTAACCACTCCAACTCGCTGTTACTGTCTTTGTATACCTACCGAGTATTCACTTCCACAGCTATCCCAATGTACCTGTAACTTCCAGACTCGCCGTTACTGTCCACGTACACTATAGCTTCCCAATACTCGTCAACACTATCGAGTAATCGCATCCGCAGCTATCCCAGTATACCAGTAACTTCCAGAGTACCTACTCCACTCGACACTTTACTGCATACGCTCACTACAATACTGCTGTGCTTCTCAAACTCACTAACACTCTATGTGAATATCTCTATGTCTCTGAATATAGCTGCGTCCCTTTTATGCATCTGCCATTACCTTCTAGAAAACTCTAAAATGTTCGACCGCATAATAACAATGAACACAAAAGGTTATTTGTTTACGTAGCCCGGCTACTAGCGCGATTGCGTCATCGCTATAAATAGACATTCGCTCACTACTGCGGCGACGGCGACGCGGCTGCGATGGCGGTGGCGACAGCCGCGGCGATGACGGGTGTTCCACGTTACACATATAGATATTTACACATTCTACTACCGGTAAATGACAGATTTTTAGGTAAATTGAATGAGTTTAGCTGCAAGCTGTAGGATACAGGTGCAGTTTTTATTAACTTTTCATGAAATTTCGCCATTTATATCTCACTAACAAAGTCTGAAGAAAAATTATAAATATAGGTACATCTACAACCAAATTTAAACGCTGCACAATTTTACGCGTCCATAGGATCAAGTTAGTGCAAATGCGAACGGTATCACAATACAATCATATCTCTGACTCTTTTTCGCTGACTTAATTTTTATGACCAACTCGATCTATCACACTGCAATTTTGAACAACCGTTTTCTTTGACTTTTAGTGGATTTTCATACTTGAAGTTGATTATTATATGGTTGTTTGAGATAACAAATTATTTCAATTAAGATGAATGAAAAATAATGCAATTGTGGACAAGCATAATAATTTTATGCGCATCAAACAAAAAGTGTCAACTTCTGACGTTTTCGAAGTTATATTTTACTCGTAAAGCTACATTCCTGTACATCAGAGACAGTTGCGCATGCATAGTAGAGAAGTTAGCGATAAATAGTCAGAGGATATGAAACCGATTCCATTTCACCTGACAACAGGATCCATGACTTCCTTGTAGCTATCACACTGGAGTCAGCGGTATGAAGCGAAGTCATGGATAATGCGTCACAAGTCAGAGATACTACTTCTAGTGTGATACGGCCTTAAGACGCTAACATTTTTTACTAGTACAATAATAACAATAACAACATTAGAAGAATATTGGTACTGTTCTTTATGCTTTGGACTTTGCCACCGCGTACTCAACCTTGAAGTGCAGTGCTAAGGTTGATAAGCTGTACTTTCATTACATTGTAAGTAAAAGAGTTGCATCATGTATCCTTCAATATGAAAGGAATACCGAATTCAATCTTACTGACGAATGTTCCGCAACACCTTACTGTTCTCTTCTTATTTTCTATTACAAAATCCTTACAAACAAAGTGTAAATCCAAATACCTACATCCATTCTCTATTCTCTCTCCCATCCTATATCTTTCTGACGGTCTGCAAGCTGTCAACATGTTTCTCACATTTCCATCCCAACCCAGAGCTAGCGTTGACTGATTACAGAGAGTGAGTGAGTGAAGCATTGGAGGAATGCATGATACTGCTGCCGCTGCCTGTCCGCAAAACACTGGCAATGGCAATGGCTTTTTGTCTTTGTGGGAAGAATATTGTTCGTTTCCTCGCTCGGGTAGGCTACGCAAGAGATATTAGATACGATGTGATGGTGATGTGAGATGATTAATGTGAGATGCTTGTGGCATTTAATGCTGTTTACACGCGCACTGGAATCTAGACGGGGAGAAAATATTGTTGAATGTGAGGATTGTTAAATTAATTAGTGGATATAAATTAATTTTTTAACTTCCGTGTCAGTTTTCTATTATCAGTAATGTGAATTAATTTGATTTAGGCCCACTTTTACAATTGATGGACAAACTATGGTATAGCTATAGGAGGTATAACTTTATCCGGCTGGATTGCAGTTTATCCAGAATAGTAAAAATTGCAATTTTTTTGTTGTAATGTCTTATTTTAGCTAAAATATAAGAAGGAAACATAAAATTGGAGCGCGGAAATAGGTATTATATATATTTTTTGAAAAATATATTTTTTAAAAAATCCTGACAAAAACAATACCTAACGCACAGTAATGTTTTAAGAAATTTTTTAAAAAATCCTGGCAAAAACAATACCTAACGCGCACGTATTTTTTTAAGAAATTATAAAAAAATCCTGACAAAACAATACCTAACGCACACCAGGCACACACATTCGACATCGCTCGGCCCACTATCTTCATGTTAGTTACCTATAGACAGATGAACGCAAAATTATAAATAAAAAATCTGATGTGAGCAGCACATAACCTCTCGCCAGATATTTTACCTGGTTGTACGCATAAAACGAAAAATATTTTTAAATACATATATTCATGTCTCCCTACAAAATAATTCTCACATATATATTTGCAAAATCTATGGGATATTTTAATATAAATTATGTACAATACATACATTTTCTTTATATTCAATATCCTGAAATTTTCTTTTTCTACTTTCCTTTTCTTTTTCTTTATATTTTTTCGCAAATTCCTCTAACATTCATTTTTACGTATATTCTTTTACGTTGTTTACTTTTTTTTATTTTCATAATCTTCATAATAATGTACTAATATTTTTGACAGCGGCATACAAATATTTTTGACAGTGACATTTATGTGTCACTTACAAACATTTGAATTTCTTGCTTTGAAGTAGTTTGATTTTTTTTACATCAAATTATTTTATATGAATTTCTTTATCTCTAAATCTATAGAAGATATAATAATGAATTTATATTTATCGAATAAAGAATTTAACATTCTTTAATATAAGTATTTACATAAATTTTCGATAAATAATATTTAGATAATTTTTTTCTTGTAACTACTACTTCCGGTTGTCCAATTGTTACCAAAACTTAATCAACTCTTGCCATTATTGTTAGATTGAGGAATCCGTAGTTAAAAATGTCTTAAGTCTTATAGTATTTGAGATATCGTGGATCCAACATCCACACACACATCCACACACACACACACACACACACGCACACACACACACACACACACACACACACACACACACACACACACACACACACATACACACACACACACACACACACACACACACACACACACACACACACACACACACACACACACACACACACACACACACACACACACACACACACACACACACACACACACATACGGACATCATCGTAAAAATGTTATAATCGGATTCTAGGGACCTTAAAACGTGCTTATTCATTAAAATCTGGATATGCGATTTTTAGCATGAATACAATACCTCTCTTAGCGAGAGGTAAAAATGTTATAAAACGTAGGATAAGGAAAATAAGAAATAATTTTGCAAATATACATTAATTGAAACAGTATTATTCGTATGAAAGCGTAAGCACCTACTTAAACATGGAAATGTATGTAGTTCATCTAACCTAATTTTTTTCAGAAAAAATGTCAAAATCGCTATAAATATAGCTTTCCGCACCCAATTTTTAGCGGTATTTTAGTGTTTTTAATGGTATACCAAGTATATATAACCATTAATATAAAATTCTTGAATTCTGGATAAACTGCAATTTAGCCCTTTATCCTAGTAATTATACCTTCGATAAACAAGACTGTCTTTTACAATTCATTTTTATCTATCAGACAGTTATACCAGAAATTACGTTAAATCACTTTAGGTTGATATTGCCACAATAAAATTATCTTCATGTTAGACTATTTGTTATTGTTATTTCTAAGCATTGCATTTCAATGCTTAGCTTGTCGTCATGGCATTCACAATGTTTTCAAGTTTCTTTTATATTTCTCGATAAAGTGTTGGACTTTATTTAAACAATGTGTCAATAAATATTGTAACTTTTTTAATTAACATGTAAAGCACTACACTTTTATAATTTCATATGCTGATGATGGACAAATATTGTGTCCGAAACGTCCACTAAATAAATTTATATAATTATTATATTATATCATTTATAAAAAAATGGAACCTAAGGCCTACTTTTCCTCGTGATCTAATCATCGTCACAGTTCCCAAATTTCAAGTTAAGATAATAAATTATTTAAACTTTAAAGGACGACATATAGAAATAAAGGACAAAATTCAGTTTTTACGAAGTAATTAAATCTAAAGGACAGTGATTCCAAATAAAAGACTGTCCTTTAAAATAAAGGTCGTATGGTTGTTTGACCGAGATTTCGTTAATTGTTAACAACTAATCCATACAACAATCGATAAATTTCCTCTATTTAAAAATTATATTGATTTTTCAGCAGACACATTATATTTTATCGATGAAATATTGTAACATAAATCATTCTACATCAAATTAAATATTTACATACGTATGATCGTAAATATATCAGTAATAAATATTCGAAGATATTTTTAACTCTCCCGACTTATCTTAACAAATGTGTTGTAATTTCCAATAATTTTTTACACAACATTTTTATTACCAGTATCTGACCACCCTCGGGGACCATATAAAAAGTTAAATCTTATCCGTGGAAACGGATTTACTTTATATGTCCAAATGTATTGTCATTATGTCACAAAGATATGATTTATATTTACATATCTCAAAACGAAACCAGTTTATGTCCTGAAATAGAATTCCGTTATCGCGTAAGTTTCGTGTTTTATTTCAAAAAAGGATTAATACGAACCGACAAGCTACGTGAGTGATAATTTTTATCTCCTGTTTTCATAAAAACTTTAGTGTTCAACTTAGTTTGTAAGTGGCGGTAATAATCGTGGACTTAGACTAGTTTAAGTGGAAGTTGAGATTTAATGTTGAAATAAAATATTATATTTGAGAGGACTTGGCATTCAACTTCGTTTATTACTCAAAAACTTTTGATAAGAATCATTTGGAACAGTTCGAGTTTTTACACTCGTCTAAATTAAACAAAAAAAAATCTGATGTGGCCAGCACATTACCTTTTGTCTGTTCTATGTATTTTGTATAAATGTCATACAGAAAGTTCATTGCAAAAGATTATATTTCTTGTACATTACCTTAAGGCAGTTGTGTGTATTTCATAATTCCATTCAGAAAATCCTATATTTCCAGTAAAATTAAAACACATACATACTGTCAACTGCACTTGACACTGACACCTTTCAATCAGAATTTTCTAAATATAGCAGCTATTACCAGAGTTATAGCTGGCTAATATATGATATTTAATTTCTTTATACTTTTTAACTCTATATCCCTTTAATATGTAGTATAAAATGCATTCAAATCGTATAGAGAATAAAATATTCTTTAATATTTATAATAACATTAAATGTGAAAAACTGATATTTAACATAGTTTTTTCAAGAAAAGCTGTTAAAATCTTCAAATGAGGGTACTTTCGGTTGACCAATTATAACCAAAATCTAATCAGCTCTTCACATGTATGTAACGAATAGGAATACGAAAGATTTATAATTTTTGGAAATGTAGTATACGAGTAATCGCATTAGAAAATTTTGTCACATACAGACATACACACACACGCACGCACGCACGCACGCACACACGCACGGACGCACGCACCCACACTCACACACACACACACACACACACACACACACACACACACACACACACACACACACACACACAAATTGTACTTAGATTTTTGCTACAGAAAAAAATACTGCATTCGAATATGCTATTGTGTATAATTTTTCAATTTCCGGAACCGTAAAAATAATCGAAAACAATAATAACATTTTTGGAAAAATAGTTGGTACCATGGAAAAAAAATTTAAACAAAAGTGCAAACATTTGTCACAGATTCTTGACGTTTAAACTTATTTGCAAAACGAGGAAAATGAAAACACCTTTATTGTAATTGATGACAACAATATAATTTGACGAGAACGAAATATAAGATTTCTTTAAAACGTGACTATGGATACGACCCGTAACTTATTTAAATTAAAAGACAAAATGTATTGGGAAAAGGATTTTATTTTACTATCACAAACATATGAATTTATAATATAAAATAACATATCAGAAACCACCATTTATCATTAAACAATGTCCCAATCTGCTGTAAAATTCTTGTCTGACATTTGGTAATTGTTTATGTGATATTTGAATAAATTTTTATTCCATGGCATCAATGATTTTTGTAAAAATGTTATTATTGTTTTCGACTATTTTTACGGTTCCGGAAATTGAAAAATTATAAACAATATCATATTCGGATGAAGTATTTTTTTTCTATAGCAAAAACTTGAATACAATTTTTCTCTAAAATAATTAGGGGAGCAAATAACTGCACATTAAGATTTTATCATTGAAACCCCTATGCTGCGTCTTGCAAGTCACTACCCTGTATACAGACTCTAACACGTGCTTATTCATCAAACACACACCACCGAATTTTTTGACCAAAGACAATACCTTCCTTACCTAAAGGTGACGGAAGGTAAAAACTGATAACAAATAAACACATTTGGCAGGTTAACAATATGTGTCTCGACACTCTTAAAACGTCAAAAAAATTTCGTTTATCAAAACTCACTTGTAAAAATACAGCATTTTATTGGCTTAAAAGGTACGAATTTTTTTTGTGACAGTGTAGAAACCAAAATTTGGATTGGTTTATAAATTTATGAATGAAGTAGTCGCAAAAAATATATCCCTGTTCGTATTTTCACTTGCCTGTGGAAGTGATTGTAAATATTAAAAATTTGAACCTAGCACAATTTCTATTTCAAGTTAACTGAGAATACTCTAAATTTATTATACCTAAATAAATTTTCATTGATTAAAAAAATAATAATATATGTAGGTAGGTAACTTTCTCGTGGGTGGTAAAAATAAAATTGTAAAAAGAGCTCTTTAAGTGCAATTAACATCTAAAAATAAAATTCCTCAAGCGCATGCTGCATAATTTAATTCATCTCCATAATACCCAGGCGTAACAAGCTACAAAAACAACAATAAGATAGTAAAACACTAGATTCAACTCCTCCCACATTTAGTATACAACCTAATTGAATTAATTAACCCTATCTGATCATCCTGGTCATAATTATAATAATTACCATCTTAATTACATCTACCGATTTCAAACCTCGCCTGCAGTGCCATCTGCTATATGCGGTCAACAACTTTTCATAATTTACGGAGGCAGTAAATAATCACTGACAATATTCCTGTGGTTTAATATGAGAAGAATCAATGTTAATATTACATAATTTTGAGAATGAATGATTTAAAATCAACAAGAAACTTTCATTCAGTGGGGAAATATCGATATCGGTATCGGTACATCGGCCATATCGGTCTTCTTGGCCGATATCGGTATCGACCGATATGTAAACCACGATATCGGCCTATATCAGTATCGGCCTAAAAAAAATATAAATTGCTTAATATTTCAGTTGCTAAGGATTTTTTAAAGGAAATTAAAACAGAAATACTAAATAAAAAACAAATCAAGTTTATTCTTATTCAAAATTTAGCAAAAAAGTCATTAAAAATGTAGAAGTAAAGTTACACACTTAGTAACACAAATTAATATTTAAAGTTAAGTTTTGGCAAGTTGTAATGTAACAAAATTAAGATTTCTGCTCTTTCCGAAATTAAACGATTTCTTGTGCTTTCATAAACATTTCCAGCTGAAGAAAATAGCTGTTCACTAGCAACACTACTTGGCGGTGGTGCTAAATATATTATTGCTACTTTGTACATCAATTGAAAATAGTATATTGTGTTATTAGGAGTAAAAGTGATACTTTGTGTGGCGAGCATGGAAGTTTGAACGACGAGCGAAGCGAGTCGGACAATTGCGTGCGAGGCACACAAAGACACTTTTATTCAAATTTTTTTTCAAACGCACTACTTTTCTTTTTATTCACTAATTCTATGTAGTTTCTATGGATATTTATTTATTTTATTTCTACGTCGCCGGCGTAGAAATTAGCTATTTCTACTCCGCCAGCGTAGATATTTCCAACGGCGTAGAAATAAAGCTTCTACCTTGTGAATTAAGTCACAAAAATGCCATTTCTACGACGTTTGAAAAAAAAATGTCTTTTTTGCATTTGCTCTGCATTTTTTTGTGATTTATTTATGGTTAATGCGTGTAACGGTAATAGTATATCATTATAAATCACTTTTACCTCATTTATACAGCAAAAAAATTACGACAAAATTTTATGGCCGATATATCGGTATCCGCCGATATCGGATATGAGTATATCGGTATCGGCCGATATCGGTATCGGCCACAAAAAATCATATCGGTCGATCCCTAGAAATAATGTTCAGTAAAAATGTTTTTAGAGTATTACTAGCAAATGAAATTGACGTTTAGATTATTTAATAGATGTGGTTTCTTTTGAAAACATTTAATACCGCAAATTCTAGTTCGTTCATCTCAGGTGTAAGCAATCCTCGAGTCGGAATTACTGTTAGAAGAAATTAAAAATAATCCTATTTCCTAGAATTGCCAAACTAAATAGCTTGAAGATCAAAATATTTTGTTATAATCAACATAAACGAAAAATGTTTAAAATATTTTAAACGCACCCCTGTTGTGACATTCAGTTACCCTAGTCGGCCATCTATTTTCAGCCAGATATAGTAATGTATTTCTGTGCTTTTCTAGACCAGTATTTAAATGAGTTCAAGCAAAAATTTCATACCTGTATATTTCGTACAATTCTATTTTTTTCTAGGGCTTCAAAAGAAACCACACCCATAAAATAATTTAAACGTCAACTTTCATTCGCTAGTCATACCATACTGTAAACTATTATTCACGAAAGATGACTATTCAATGTCATTTGTTCGAAGAAAGAAAACACATCACTTTATAGCAGTAGCATAACAACATTTTGTATAAGAGAAAGATGATTTGACCTATGTCTATTTTATTTATGTGGTGTAACAGATATACATAAATAGTGGCATTACTTTCTAACACATTATAAATAATAAGGACGTATGTCGTAGAATTACACTGCCCTCTGTGCTAATATTTACGCAGTAAAATTAATTTCTTGACATAAAAAGGCGTTAAACCTTCAACTGCTTATTCTATGAAAAAACTCAAACCCATTTTTACCTCCCGCTACCCTTGGTAAGGGAGGTATAGGGATCGTGCTAAAAATCGCATATCGAGATTTTGGTAAATGACCACGTTTTAAGGTCCCTAGAATCCAATTTTAACATTTTCACGATGATGTCTGTGTGCATGTGTGTGTGGATCCTTCACCCTAACTCAAATACTATCATTCAGAAAATTTTGAAATCTTGTATTTCGAACATAAATGACACTTTTAGAAGCTCAAAATAGTTTTTCTTCGAAAAATACCTTTAAATGTTATTTTGTCGAGTCAATGTTATTATAAAAATTAAATATTAAATTAAATTTTCTATAGATTTGCATAAATACTTTTTCTATAGATATTTTATAGATAAATTTATAAAATTATCTATAATTTAAATCCCAGAGCCTACGCTTTAAACAAATAAAATTCAGTTATTCAAATGTAAGTAACTGACAGACAAATGTCACTATCAAAGAACTAATTATTTCAAAATAATATTAGTAACGTTTTAAAAAGGAAAAAGTAAATAGAACAATAGAAAAGGAATTCAAAACAGTTTCCAGCATAAGTAAGTATGTAGGTACTTATTTAGATTAATAAAAATTAACGATTCACAAAAATATTTAAGCTAATCTTCATTTTTGGATTAGTGAATTTTATTCTATCCCGGTATTTAAAATTTAATCTTCATTTCATTGTAGTTCCGGTGGTTCAATGGTTAGAGCAACGCCTCATGTCATGAGTGCCCTCGGAGCTCTGGGTTCGAATCCCACTAAAGCATGGATGTGTGTGATTGTGAACCCACTCTGCAATTGGGATTTAATCCTGTTGAGGGATATAAAAAAAGTAATTACTTGGATTAGATTAGAATATATTTTAAGAAATAAACTGTCAAAATTAGAGTAAAATTCGCTAATCCAAAAAACTTAATCTTTTTTGTGATTCGGGCTGTAAATGGCGGGAGGTATTGTGTTGGCCACACCAGATTTTTCAAATTATATCCCCTGAGCAAGCGTAAAATAATGCGTGATTCAAATTCAAATGTAAATATTTAAATCTAATAAGTAATATGCAATCTTTTCTTACTAAAGATTAAATAAATAAAAATAAAACTCAAATGTTTTCTCAAAACTTATAATCATCCTAAGATTAGCTCTCCTACTATGCAGTAGTAAAACTAAACACCATCATTCATACGAAATAAATGATACTTCAACCTCAAGTAGCTTTGGTTTATATATAATAATACTATAAGTCGCTTTGATAAATAGTTGAAAAATATTTTTATATCTAGTTCTAGTGCATAAGCCCATATAAGCTGAAGTACATACGGCATATAACATACTTATGTTTTATTCATCAGAAATTTTAGAAAGTTTTAAGAAGCACAGCAATATGAGTATTATTGAAGTGAAGTACCGTCTCAAACAAACTTCTGTGACATAATTAATGTTTTACATTCGTACGAATACGTTAGATATGATTAAGTTTCTCGAGGACGTAAATTTCCGGTATCCTATTGCATTTTATACATAACTTGCATACATTACATATACTATATTATAAATATTGTAATTCTGACTAAAACAGTAATTCCTTATCAATATTATCAATTACATATTATTTTACTCTTATCGTTCAGTATATATACGTACGAGTATAAATATACACTATGCAGATTTTAAGGTACATTTTCTTTCCCTCCGTCATCTTTTTGGGTAAGGAAGGTATTGTCTTTGGTCAAAAAATTCGGTGGTAAGTTTTTATTGAATAAGCACGTTCTAAGGTCCCTAGAATACGATTTTACTATTTTTACGATGATGTCTGTGTTTGTGTGTGCGTGTGTGTGTGCGCGCGCGCGCACGCGTTTTTGTGTGTGTGTGCGCGCGCGCGCGTGTGTGCGTGTGTGTGTGTGTATGTGTGTGTGTGTGTGTGTGTGTGTGTGTGTGTGTGTGTGTGTGTGTAACAAAATTATCATCTACGATAACTCTAATCTCTAATACTACAATTCCAAAAATTATAATTCTTTCGTATTCCTCTTCGTTGCATCCATATGAAGAACTGATTAGATTTTGGTTATCATTGGTCAACCGGAAGTACCCTCATTTGAAGATTTTAATAGGTTTTCTTGAAAAAACGATGTTAAATATCATTTTTTCACAAATTTGTCATTATAAATATTAAAGAAAATTGTATTCTCTATACGATTTGATTGCATTATGTATGAAAAGAAATAGAATATTTTGTAAGGAACGTTCTGTATGAAATTTGTACCAAATGCATAGAGCTGACGGAAGGTAATATGCTGGCCTCATCAGATTTTTTATATTGAAACTCATTCAAAAATAAATTTTGACTATATGCAATTAACATGGTCTGACTTGAAAATGACCTTAACCAAGGCCGAAACATCGCCAAAAATGTATCCACAAGAATAAATAATTAAAAACTACGTATGAAGCTTTAATAAAAAAAACTACTATAAAACAAACTTCACAGCTTTAGAAACAATTCATTTAAAATATTATATGTACTTTATCTGTTAAATTCATTTAAACCTATCATTGAGAAAAATGACAAAGTTAACTCTCCTATGATTCCTCTTAAAATTAAGGCCACAACCATATTACACATCACGCAACAAAATGTATGTCAGATCTGCGGTTAAACCTAACACATCTCAGATCACCAGACGTTAGAATCATAGATAAAAATATCTGAAACATCATTAAAAATTAATTACTCTTGCTCTCCTCTCGATAGCTGATCAAAGGCTGCTTTGTTCAGCCACAACACGTTAACACTACACAACAAAGGCGTAAGATAAACAATAAATTAACAATAAGCAAACGTTGTTATCGCATATCGCCAGTGAATTCTTGGAAGAAAAATAAAGAGAAATAATCCAGATAAAAGTTTGCGTCAGAGTTTGTCACAATGAACCGTGTTTTACTTTATATATCTTGTTTCATTTGATTCAAATTTAAAAAGTTGTTGCAGAGGTTTGTATACAAGAAAAATAATATAATGAGGGAGCCAGTGCCGGATTTATACCTGGGCCTACAAGGCCCCGGCCTAGGGGCCCAGCCAGCCTAGGGGCCCCGATGAAAGGTTCAACAAAGTAGGCAAATCTCTGCAATCTGTTAACATCGACCTGGGCACGTTCGTTGAACTGTATCAGTCTTTAGTAACATACCTAGAACACTTAAGGAAACCCAGTACCTTTGATCATTATGAGTCGAAAGTTATTGAAAAATCCGGTGAAAATAGCTATGCATATGACATGCAGAGGAAACGTAAGCGTAAAGTCCAGTTTGACGTAGAAAAAGGAAACGAGGCGGAACTCTCTGGCAGGGACAGATTTAGAGTTACCATTTTAACGTCTTTATAGATAGACTAATTACAGAACTACGGACACGTGGATCTGCTTATGAGGAGTTAAATAAAAAGTTTGACTTTCTTACGAAACTACATCGTGAAGGAACATGAAACCTTATAACTTTTATGCGGCGAATTGGATAGGACTTGGAAAACGAGTGTCTACACCTGCAAGCTCATTGGTCGTCGAATGATGAAGTTATGGAGTTATCGTCACTGGGCTATACAAATACTTATCGGAAAATGGCTTTTTGCACATTTATCCAAAAGTAGGAATTGCACTCCCAATATACTGTTGTATACATACATCAGCGTCAAACTGCTCAGCAGAACGGTCGTTTTCCCGCTAAAGAGAGCAAAGAAGTACTTAGGACCTAACATAGGAGAGAACAGGCTCAATTCACTCTCTGTAATGTACATAGAGTCAGAAATAATGCTGTCAATTGACT
Organism: Harpalus rubripes; assembly: GCA_963082715.1. Lineage (NCBI taxonomy): Eukaryota > Metazoa > Arthropoda > Insecta > Coleoptera > Carabidae > Harpalus > Harpalus rubripes. Next base: position 61,740,594 of record OY720456.1, read on the forward strand.
ATAATGACGTCATTTGTTCTTTTGCACAGAAAAAAATTCGTCGTATGATTCTACAAATTTTATAGAATAACGCAACTATAGTAACATAGACTGTATTCTGATGTTTATTAAAGTCATTAAAGTCGATTAAAAATTATATGTTCTGTACTAGTGCATTCAATTCGCTAAATTTCCAAAATAGCTTCGAGATGGTGAGGCCCAAATGTCAAGTGCCTAGGGGCCCTGGGTCTCTAAGTCCTGCCCTGGAGAGAGCATTATATTTGCAAAATTCTTGACAAAAGGGAACAATGAACCAATAATTATCCATAAAAGGATGATTTGGGTATATGAGTCGTCATATTTTGCAGTGAAATTTTTCTGTAAGCAATTTCGATGGAGTCGAGGATTGACTGAGGTTGACTTAAAGTGATGAAGAACTGTGAAAGCAAGAAATGAAGAAAAACATCAAGAAGATTGAAGATTTGGATTTCAGTAACAAAGAACGAAAGTTTTAGTGATTGCAATATCAGAAACTTTAAAATAAAATATGACTTTACATTGTTTTTCTATAAGGTCAGGTGGATCAATATTACATAATAATTTTTGTTGTACTAAAACTATTCGATCACGATACAAGAATCTGCGACATTTCAAGCAGCAAGAGCTGTCCATTGATGATTATATACACAGGATGATACGAGACACGATTATATTCTTTATTATTGGAAATAGAAGAAAATCATTCAAATTCACAGTAGATGAAAAGGACGTTCACATATTGAAGAAAATATTTAACCAGTGGGTATAACATAAAGTTATATTTTTTTAAATGGGATAGTATACAGAGTGTAAATCGAGAACAACAATATTTCTTAATAACTTTTTTTTCTAAGTCTTTTATATTTTGAGTTAAAATTCTTTAAAGATTTGCTGCAAATTCCGTTACCCACCCATGGAGAACAAATGGCTGCTGCCATATTCAAGTGGGATACAAACAGCTCAAAAATTATCGGTTAACGGTTGCACTTGCAGTCACAGTAATTAATAAACGAATCAACAGAAATAACATTTATTATTAATTAATTCGTAATAGTACAATTTTTAAAACAAAGAAATTTAAATTTTGGATAACAAAATTATAAAGTTGTGTATTAAACCAGGCTTTAATCACCTGTGAATAGAGGAAGACAGGGAGGAACGAGGGGAGGAAGAGCAAATCATAGTTATTAGGTTATGAGATGATTATTTATCGTCAACAAATCATAATAGTTTAAATACGTTATTCAAAAAATGTAAGTAAGTAAGAATGGATTTTTTTTAATGACCGGGAATCAAATTACGAATCGTGTAAAACTTGCCGTCAGAACCGTTCCAATTAAACTTAAAATTAGCTTTACATTGGAGTGAAAATGATCAGTCATTTAAAAATAGTTATATTTAAGTTATCCAATGAGTAAGAGAAATATGTTTCCATTTGTCTAAGTCTAAATAGTAAATCATGTGCTATTTCTCGAACTCATAAAATGAATTCTTCTTAATTGAAATGTATCATTTCTGCAACATTTCATATCGTCATATTTCCAGAGATGTGTTATAAAGATCAAAGACTGTCTGCAGTTGCGGTTTTGTACAGACAACAAAAATACCGATTGCGTCATAGAAACAGAGAGTGTTTAACATGATTCGGGCGGCGCGTGGCGGTAACCAAGAGCACTAACGGTCAACTGAGCAGACAGCACGTCTCAACAGACATGGGAAGCACAGAGAAATTTCTAAGCTATCAGATTACCGATTTACATTTACACATGTAGACAAGAATAGTACATTTAAGCAATGGTTACAATATTTAAATTTTAAATGTCTGCAATAGAGTCTAATCGATAGATATAAAGATACATTATTTTCAATAGAGACTTGTATCCCAAACCGGAAAACGTTAGTTAGGTATTATTTTATACAAAAAAAGAGATTTATGTATACAACGTATGGAACGTAAGTTTTCAGAAAATATAAATTTCAAAAACTTTAACGTAAAGAAATTTTAATAAAATCATTCTTTTATCATATAATTATGTGGGACTGTAAAAATAAGGAACAACATTAAATTAGGCACTGAAAGGCAGTAGCGTATTCAGCGGGGGGCTTAGGGGACTTGAGCCCCCCCTTAAAGTCCAATGAATTGAACATATAATGTATTTAAATTAATCATTTTCTGAATTTTATATATTAAAATATTTGAAAAATTCTTTAAGAAGTACAATGGCGATAGATAGGCTTAATATTTAGCTCTCATGTTCTCCTGTACTTCTAAAATAGTATAATATAAAAATGTACCTATTAAAACGGAGGAAGTTTCAGATATTTTCCAAAAAAAGTAGAAAATTAAATATCGTTTTACAATTATAACGAAATGTTAGAAGCGAATCATTTATTTTTCGCTTTAATGTAGTGTGGCGTTCAAGATTTTTAGTAATGATAATGACATATAATTTAAACATATAGGAATATCTTCTGAAAATTCTTTCTCCTGTCATTTTGACAAATTTGTTTGTTGTTTATAAATTTTTCGTGACAAAATCTCTCGTTATTCTGTGATGCGTCCGTTATACATCTTAACGACTGGCGGTCGTTAAGATGTATAACGTCATTAAAGTATAAAGTCATTAAAGTCGATTAAAAATTATATGTTCTGTACTAGTGCATTCAATTCGCTAAATTTCCAAAATAGCTTCGAGATGGTGAGGCCCAAATGTCAAGTGCCTAGGGGCCCTGGGTCTCTAAGTCCTGCCCTGGAGAGAGCATTATATTTGCAAAATTCTTGACAAAAGGGAACAATGAACCAATAATTATCCATAAAAGGATGATTTGGGTATATGAGTCGTCATATTTTGCAGTGAAATTTTTCTGTAAGCAATTTCGATGGAGTCGAGGATTGACTGAGGTTGACTTAAAGTGATGAAGAACTGTGAAAGCAAGAAATGAAGAAAAACATCAAGAAGATTGAAGATTTGGATTTCAGTAACAAAGAACGAAAGTTTTAGTGATTGCAATATCAGAAACTTTAAAATAAAATATGACTTTACATTGTTTTTCTATAAGGTCAGGTGGATCAATATTACATAATAATTTTTGTTGTACTAAAACTATTCGATCACGATACAAGAATCTGCGACATTTCAAGCAGCAAGAGCTGTCCATTGATGATTATATACACAGGATGATACGAGACACGATTATATTCTTTATTATTGGAAATAGAAGAAAATCATTCAAATTCACAGTAGATGAAAAGGACGTTCACATATTGAAGAAAATATTTAACCAGTGGGTATAACATAAAGTTATATTTTTTTAAATGGGATAGTATACAGAGTGTAAATCGAGAACAACAATATTTCTTAATAACTTTTTTTTCTAAGTCTTTTATATTTTGAGTTAAAATTCTTTAAAGATTTGCTGCAAATTCCGTTACCCACCCATGGAGAACAAATGGCTGCTGCCATATTCAAGTGGGATACAAACAGCTCAAAAATTATCGGTTAACGGTTGCACTTGCAGTCACAGTAATTAATAAACGAATCAACAGAAATAACATTTATTATTAATTAATTCGTAATAGTACAATTTTTAAAACAAAGAAATTTAAATTTTGGATAACAAAATTATAAAGTTGTGTATTAAACCAGGCTTTAATCACCTGTGAATAGAGGAAGACAGGGAGGAACGAGGGGAGGAAGAGCAAATCATAGTTATTAGGTTATGAGATGATTATTTATCGTCAACAAATCATAATAGTTTAAATACGTTATTCAAAAAATGTAAGTAAGTAAGAATGGATTTTTTTTAATGACCGGGAATCAAATTACGAATCGTGTAAAACTTGCCGTCAGAACCGTTCCAATTAAACTTAAAATTAGCTTTACATTGGAGTGAAAATGATCAGTCATTTAAAAATAGTTATATTTAAGTTATCCAATGAGTAAGAGAAATATGTTTCCATTTGTCTAAGTCTAAATAGTAAATCATGTGCTATTTCTCGAACTCATAAAATGAATTCTTCTTAATTGAAATGTATCATTTCTGCAACATTTCATATCGTCATATTTCCAGAGATGTGTTATAAAGATCAAAGACTGTCTGCAGTTGCGGTTTTGTACAGACAACAAAAATACCGATTGCGTCATAGAAACAGAGAGTGTTTAACATGATTCGGGCGGCGCGTGGCGGTAACCAAGAGCACTAACGGTCAACTGAGCAGACAGCACGTCTCAACAGACATGGGAAGCACAGAGAAATTTCTAAGCTATCAGATTACCGATTTACATTTACACATGTAGACAAGAATAGTACATTTAAGCAATGGTTACAATATTTAAATTTTAAATGTCTGCAATAGAGTCTAATCGATAGATATAAAGATACATTATTTTCAATAGAGACTTGTATCCCAAACCGGAAAACGTTAGTTAGGTATTATTTTATACAAAAAAAGAGATTTATGTATACAACGTATGGAACGTAAGTTTTCAGAAAATATTAATTTCAAAAACTTTAACGTAAAGAAATTTTAATAAAATCATTCTTTTATCATATAATTATGTGGGACTGTAAAAATAAGGAACAACATTAAATTAGGCACTGAAAGGCAGTAGCGTATTCAGCGGGGGGCTTAGGGGACTTGAGCCCCCCCTTAAAGTCCAATGAATTGAACATATAATGTATTTAAATTAATCATTTTCTGAATTTTATATATTAAAATATTTGAAAAATTCTTTAAGAAGTACAATGGCGATAGATAGGCTTAATATTTAGCTCTCATGTTCTCCTGTACTTCTAAAATAGTATAATATAAAAATGTACCTATTAAAACGGAGGAAGTTTCAGATATTTTCCAAAAAAAGTAGAAAATTAAATATCGTTTTACAATTATAACGAAATGTTAGAAGCGAATCATTTATTTTTCGCTTTAATGTAGTGTGGCGTTCAAGATTTTTAGTAATGATAATGACATATAATTTAAACATATAGGAATATCTTCTGAAAATTCTTTCTCCTGTCATTTTGACAAATTTGTTTGTTGTTTATAAATTTTTCGTGACAAAATCTCTCGTTATTCTGTGATGCGTCCGTTATACATCTTAACGACTGGCGGTCGTTAAGGACACCTTTTCACTTTTGTTTTTAGTTCTGGTAAATGTATATTCTTATGTTCACAGTGATTTTTTTATTAACAAAGAATGAACATACTGTCATCTATTGTTTGATTATATTTTGTACATTAATATTCTACAGTTAATCGTCCTTATTTTCAATTCACAATTGTTTGAAAATATAACTTGCATTTGCTAACTAGACGGTGAACAGTATATCTATGTATATAAGTAATAGGTCCATGGCAGCCCCCCCTTACCATGAGTCCTGGTTACGCCACTGCTGAAAGGGAGCCATTGTTTTCATTCTATTGGTCGAGTTTGAGGTACATTCGGAGGATTGTCCGATTTCGGAACAAAGTCTACGTTTGTTTTTGTTATACCAATCTCTAGTGATTCTGGCGTAATATTATATCATTGGCGTGATGTGTATTTAAAAATTGAAGCAATTTAGAGAGGCATCTTTGAATATAAAGTTGTGCAGTTAAGGCTTCTTCTTGAACACGACCAATGTACGGCTGCGAGATATATCATGCTTCAGAAATGGCACACCATATATACTAAAATTTTATCCTCAAATTTAGATTTACCTTTGAACTTGACACTGTCTGGTGTGTTTTCCATGTCATTAGTATAAAAACCATCGTTTCCTTTCATCTCTGAATGGCACAGAGTAAAATATATCTCGTCATCCATTACAATAAGTTTATGTAGAAAATGAATTCGTCTTAACGCACGACAACATCTAGGAATTCTTTCTAACTGGGCCACGGTATATTTTGCTGCCTTTCTTCTTTTTCGAAATGCCACGTCATTTCGAGAAAGTGTTCTAAAAACAGTGGTCTTCGAAACATCGAATCTTCTGGTTACAGTACGTTGTGACACCCCAACTTTGTCTTTAACGGCTGCAATTAATCTTTGTTCTCTCAAGTGGCTCAAAATTTTTGGTCGACCACTTTTGGGCAAATTAACACAGGGTATACCTTCTTCACAATCTTTTATATAGGGTCTCGGGGCAGCGTGCCTGAGTGTCAGATAGCGAATCTGTGGAACCGGGCGACGCCAAATATTGCAATTTTAAATGGCACAAAATGGACCCCTGTGGTGCACTCTCCACACCAGCAATGAGTGCCCGCGAGGTGACGCCTGGTAAACGTTCGCACGGTACAAACATGTCATCATCATTATCGAAATCTGCGAACAAAGCAGATTGGCACACCCAGCAATGGGTAATATGCCATGATGATATATTTATTTATTTTTTTACAATCTTTTATTGCCCGATAAATTGTTGCCACAGAGACATTGTTTTCGCAATAAACTGCAACAATATCACACTTAGGCATTCGCCCAACAAGATTATAAATTGCTTAACGAGTATCTAGGTTATATGACATTTTGCTGCATCAAATCGGAAAAACTAAACTGTCAAAATGAAAACAAGTTAATTGTGATATTTTTTTCTAGCGACAATTTGATTAAACGTTAATTGGTATAAATACAACACTTCTAAAAGTTTCTTCAAAACTTTAGGACCATACGTTACTCCGGACGAATTCAAATGTAACAATAATATTCAAAGGAAATATTTTGATGTTTATACTTTTATGAAGCTTGGATGCGTCAAACCGAGGCCAAACGAGAATATAGGCCTGAATACTCAGTTCGTGACGTCACAGTGAGCCTCTTGCTGTCACGCCACGCCTCGAACGGTAGCATTGTAAGCATAGGAAATATACGGAATCTTAAATATATAGGATTGGAAAATGTCATTTATAAAGATATACAACTCCTAAATAACTATTTAAATATTATGTATTACCTATTTTATATTCATAACTAAACAAATTAAATAAGAAATAAGTTATATATATATATATATATTTGGGGAATATTGTTAGACAATTTTATCTTAAATATTGTTAAATGGTTATCTACTATTTAAATATGAAATCATTTACACATTTTAACTTTGTTTCATAATTTGCGAGAAGGTCATAAAAATCAGTAATTTTATCAGTGTCAATATTTAAATCAATTTCCAATTTTGGTTTTTTCATATATTCCTGGCAAATGTCTGCATTTTTACCTTCCGTCACCTTAGGTAAGGAAGGTATTGTCTTTGGTCAAAAAATTCGATGATGAGTTTTTAATCAATAAGCACGTTTTAGGGTCCCTAGAATACGAATTTACTATTTTTACGATGATGTCTGTATGTGTGTGTGTGTGTGTGTGTGTGTGTGTGTGTGGATGTGTGTGTGGATGTGTGTGTGTGTGGATGTGTGTGTGTGTGTAACAAAATTTTCGTCTGCGATAACTCTAATACTACAGTTACAAAAATTATAATTTTTTCGTATACTTCTTCGTTACATCCATATGAAGAGCTGATTAGATTTTGGTTACAATTGGTCAACCGGAAGTACCATCATTCGAAGATTTTAACAGTATTTCTTGAAAAAACTATGTCAAATATAATTTTTTCACATTTGATGTTATTATAAATATTAAAGAATATTTTATTCTCTATACGATTTGACTGCATTTTATACTTAATATTAAATGGATATATAATTAAAAAATTATAAAGAAATTAAATTTCACAAAGTAGCCATAGCTATGAAAACAGCTACTATATTAAGAAAATTCTGATGTCAGTGTCAAGTGAAATTGACATAGTGTGTTTGTCTTATAATTTTATTGAAAATATAGGATCTTTTGCTTTCTGTATGGAATTTGTATAAAATACATACAACTGCTTTAAGGTAATGTACAAGAAATAATAATAATAATAAATCTTTTATTTCTGCAGATACATTACACTGTATATCGAAAACGTCACAAAATAATAATTTTCTGTATGAAATTTGCATAAAATACATGCAACTGCCGGAAGGTAATATACAAGAAATATAATATTTAATTTAGCAAGGAACTTTCCGTTTGAAATTTGTACAAAATACATAGAACTGACGGAAGGTAATGTGCTGGCCACATCAGATTTTTTCTCTTGCGGGATGCATACAGTTCAGATAAAATTGAGGGCTGGATTTTAAATATAGTGAGTATTACGCCAGCCGTCAATTTTAAACGTTTTCTTTGTAAAATTAAATGTGTACCATTTTTTCTACTGACTTCGAGATCACGAATAATACATTTTTCCTCAAAATGCAAAATGCAAACAGCTGAGGAATTTGTGATCTTATAATTTGGTCGATGTATTGCATTTGACCATTTTCTTTGCATCTCATTATCGCGTGGAAATTTAAAAACATTGATGAATTAATTTGTGTTACTGTAATTGCTCCTGCACATTGGCACACAGCATTTGAAAACCATTTTTATAGTTTCCTACAACGAGAAATAATAGAAATTTGACGTACCGTCTCGCGGTGTGTCGTGCGTCCACTCCCGCTGACTGCTATAAGTCGACTGTTTGTCAGCGTTGCCGCGACCTCTTTCAATAACGTACTGAACTTTCTATGTAAAATGTACTGAATTACTAAATTTTGTACTGTAAAGCGGCAAATTCAAATTAAATACAAGTTTTTTCAAAAACCAATCTTTTATATTGTATGTATTAAAATAAAATACAATAATATAACAAAAAAAACATATTAAAAAAGGAATACAATTGAAAAACGAAGTTTTAAAGATGCTATATAGCCTACAACCTACTTTATGTTTCTAATCATAAATCAAAACAGTAAAAGTCAAGATATAACTATTTGCACCTCCTACAGTACTAAATATCTTAAATAATTCTTTTTTTTGTTACATGTAAGTGTACTAAAAAACTGAATTAATTAATCATAAAATTTGTACTTATCCATTTCGTTAATAACAACGAATATTTGTTTAAAATTGTTCACTTAAAAGGCACAGTACTAGTAAAACCTTTGCGAATTTTAAAGTAATTTTCTCTATGAATTTGCACTAACACATTTTATAAAGAAAATGATGCTCAGTGAATCCCCGACTGTTCATATATCAGTCATCTACTTACCAACAGAAGGGAGGTCGCAGTTGCAGATAACTTTCCGACTTACAGATTTGCAGCAATCTGCACATTACTTGCATAAAATTTATATGGAAAAACTTCATTTTTATGTATCTCTGGCGTATTCTTGAAGTTTCTGTCTGAAGACGAATTTCGTACTGAAATTGGGGCTTTTTGCAAAAAGTAGTACTGGCGTATTGAATTTAGTAAAAATGTACTGAATTCAGTACAGTTGTACCGAAACGGCAACGCTACTGTTTGTAGAAGTAGAAGGCTAGACTAGCGCTCGGGCCTCTTAGCTAGGCGTGACGCATTGAGCAGGGATAAACATTCAGGCCTGTATTCTCGTTTGGCCTCGGTCAAATCCTTTTTTACATTATACTACTTCTCTAACTAAAATCTAGTTTCAATTTGGGAACTAGTTTTAGATACAAAAAGTACAGGTAATGTAAAACAGACTTTATAGACGCGATATTAAATAATAGAACAATCGCCTTATAAAAAAGTCATCTACTTTAAAATACCATAGGTACCTTATGTTTATCAAATGTATTTCCGAATTTGGTTTTTGTAATGGAGCTACAGTGTTGAACACCTTACTAATAACTCATTGGAATTTTCCTTGTTCAATTAATAGCGATTATGCGTTGACAGTGACTTGTATAGAAGACAAGTTTATTAAAGTAACCCCTACGACGTTCCTCGTCTTAAGATCATTATTTAATGTCAGTGCGGCTTACAATGTGCCTTGCTTCACTTTAATTGCGGTGAAATCGTGCTCTTCAAAGAGTTGAGTTAGGAAATAAAAGTTTGTTGGACACACGGGTGTTGCTGTTGGTTTTTTGTGAGACTAATTATTTTATCAAGAGAAGATGCATCATTATTTATTATTTATTTGATTACTTGGTATTGGTTTATAATTAAAGAGTGTTGGAATACGGAATTAATAATTTGATTCATGTTTCTTTAGAATGGAATGATTACTACCTGTTGAAAAGATATGAAAGAATATTCAAATAGGATATAAGGCAAACAAAATTTAAAGTGTTGTGAAACAAGAACTACGAGCTGTACATGACTGTCGTTTAATGATATGTTCCTCAGATTATTTCCACAAATGTTAAGACGTACTCGTACAACCTATTGTTTAAAAAGTAAAAAGTTGGGAGCGGAGTTAAATGTCACTTTATTGTGCGAAAAGATCCTGAATTCTACTTCCGGTTTCGACGAAGGGAAAAACATCGTTTATCGGCCTAATTCTCTAAGCAAAATTGTTAAAATTAACAACCTTTTTCAGTTGTTAATTTCGATGTCAGTTGCTAAGTTCAAAATCCCAATTCACTATTAAACTATTATTCACGAAAGATGACTATTCAAGGTCATTTGTGAGCCGTCTGATATAATATTACTTGTAGATAATTTCATTGCATTTCGTATGCATAGGCGTGCAACATGAAATATTTATGGACACATTTTGACTGAAAAAATAAGATTAATTTATTTAAAAATTATGTTTCTTTCCAAATAATGCCTTTCTGAAAGATTTATGTTCTTCACTTATGTTTTTGCAAAATTCAAAAACATACAAAACTATAAATCAAGTAATAATAATTTGATTTAAACGGCAACGCCACTGGGTAAATATTACAACAGAGGGCAGTTTAGTAGATAATTAGGTATCTGTAATTCTACGACATACGTCATTTTTATTTATAATGTGTTAGAAAGTAACGCCGTTATTTACGTATATCTGTCCCACCACATAAATTAAATAGACATAAATCAAATAATATTTCTCTTTGTATTAACAAAATGTTGCGAAGCTACTGCTGTAAAGTGCTGTGTATTCTTTCTTCGAACAAATAACCTTGAATAGTCATCTTTCGTGAATAATAGTGTACATCAAAAATATAACAACGTCGTTACGTCGAGTTGTTGATCAAGCAACTGCATTTCTGTCGTTGTTAGTATTGAACAATCGTTGGTAAATGGTTTTTCTTGAAAATTTTGTGTTAGGAAATAAACTTTTATTGGAAATAGAGGCACGACAACAAAGGTAAACTATTTATAAACTAATATTGCATGCCCAATAATTATATACATTTTTAAACAAAATTTTAGATTTAAGCTAAGAAATTTGCGAGATGTTAGTAATCCATTCCCGATTCTTATATCGGGGAAAAAAATATTTACAGAGATATTCAAACTGAGCAAGTGTCGTTTAATTCGTGATTTGGATGGTCTCATGCTTCAAGCCAGTATATACCCGAAGGTCTCATATTACAAGATGAAGGGTTTACATTTATTCCCAACTTACATATTTTAATTCTTAATGTTGAACAAATTTTCAGATTCTCTCCCGAAAAGATCTAAATTCAATTTTTTGAAATTTATTTTGATTTATCTTACACATTTATATTTAAACAGCCATTTCAACAATGTCAAATTTCTATTATTTTTGCTGCTAAAACTTCTAAACGATGGTCATGCGTCATTCCTGATGATAAGATTCTTGAAATTTCAAAATCGATCGCATCGAATTGAATAAACGTGTATACTAAACTGAAGAACTTCGTCAGATTCTCCCAACACATAATTTCTACGGCGTGGCTCACGTTTCGTCCGCCATTACCGGGACATCGGTTATATGTGTTATTCTTGCGCAAATTATTATGTATTTTCGTGGCTATTTGTTTTATTTTAATGAAAAGCACATTTAATTATCATTTTAATATGTATTTAAAGTGTAAGTAATATTTTTATTTTATTTACTTTTGTAGTTTGTTAAGATCTCATCACGATTACTGAAATATTGAAAACAACTAAAAATTACCAATATTAAGCACAATCATTTAAATTTTTAAAAGGTAAGTTTAGAATATATAATTGTTATGTAATTAAGATCTAGTGATATTAAATTAGATGTAATAATAACAACACATATCATATATTCTACATAACCTATAAATGTATATCTTAATAATAATTGTATATATCTTAATAAATTAATTTTTATTACCTTTATAAATTCACAGAGTGGTTATTTAATATTATTTTATAATATAATATCACATTTATTACAAATAAATAGGAAAATCAATTACCGACAATGGCGGCGATCTTGGCCCATGGCCATACCCTGGTTATAAAGGTACCCTACATAATACTGCTTATTAATGACATCTGTAACATAAATATAGAACCAAACTCTACGCCAAGGTTCAAAATCGTGTTCGTACTACATTTTCTAATACCATATTTTATTTAAAATACCTATGAAAATTTATAATATGAAACTCATATTAACTTAGTTTGTATTTAGGCAAATACTTTAAAACATAAACTTTGTGAAACAAAGGGTTCTTCTAAACCCTCAAAATTAATTAACATGCAGGAAAGAAGCTTTTTATTAGTTTGTAATTTTAGAATCCGACAATAACGTCGAGTGAGCATCTTGCAGTTTAACTCCCATAATGGTGGTTTCTAAATTTCCCTACGTGAAATTTTAACCCTCACGTAACAAACATTTGAATAAATTTCAAACTAGATTGCTGAGGATGCTGTAGGCTTATTTCTACTTATTCTCGTTTTATTCTCCAACAGGCAAAAGTTAGATTTGATCTCATTGTGATATTCTTTAAGGAGATTCTTTATTATTGTCTCACTGTGAACGTCGCAAAAAACGTTATACAGACAAAATTCGTGCGAAAAAATGATACCTTTTAAATGTACAATAACAAGAGTAAATGGAAGCACAGCAATTATGCCATGGCACCAGAGAAAAGTATTGCGTAATAATAAGACTTTTTGATCAAAGAGTGTTAAGGCCCATTCAGAATAAAAAAAAATTAGCGATAGTGTAAGAATTAGTGGCATCGGTAGCGTAAGAAATTTATAGTAAAAATTATTTCCGTTCACAATGAAAAATTATTGAAATTATAGTTTCTAGGAATTTTTAATTATAAATTACTAGGGTGCAAGGTTGACAGTTATAGCTGTCATTTTATTTTTGCACAAAAAGCAACTGACATGGCTGATGACTTATTAATTGCATTTATCCAGAAGCACTCCATTGTGTGAGATAAGCGAAGAGATTAAGGGAATTTAAAATTATTTCAAAAAAAGAAAATGCGTGGGCACAAATTGACTTTGAAATAAGCAAAAATGGTAAGTTACGTGTTCACTTTTAATTGTGCAAAGTTTATTAATAAGTCTGTTTGTTTATATAGCGCAACATCTGAGGCGCATCACAAAATGATCCTTTTTCTATTGCTCATTTTATCTGATGAAATCAGATGTCAATAAACGTCAAAACTGTCAAAAAAATTAAGCGGTAGCGTAGTGGCAACGTAGAAGTTTGGAGTTTGCAAACTTCTACCGCTGCCATTGCCACTGCGCTACTACTAATTTTCTTAATTTTTGGATGTGAACGAATACATTTGCAATAATGCATTCAATCTTTTACCCATGCCACTACCACTGCCACTAATTCTACCGCTACGTTAATTTTTTTGTTTTGAATGATACTTTAAGCATTGCAAAATTAGTCAAATATTTTGTATTACAGAGTACACTTGTATTAAAGAGAGAAATGGAGGACATTTAAAAATAGATGCACACAAATGACGAGGTCAAAAAATCTGATGTGGCCAGCACATTACCTTCCGTCAGTTATATGAGGTATTTACGAAACTTCTACCGGTGAACAGTTACCGGTAAACAGCTTTTTATCAGGTTATAGCTACAAGAATCGATATGTTAAGAACACAAGTGTTAAACAGGGTAGATCCATAACCTATGATAAAATATGAAACATATTAGAAATTTGACGTAGTTAACAAACTGAGCAGAGTCCTACATTGAACACATTGCCACTTTTAACGCGCGCGCTTTGCTTTGCATCATTACCTTTTTTTTGAGATTAGATTCATCATGTATCTGGTAGATATTGAACAATTTTCGAACACGGTAACTTTTTACCATACTCGTGTTTTCGAACACAGTCGGTAGATGCGGTATCTACCGGTAGAATTTTCGTAAATGCATATGTATTTTTTATAAAATCCATACATAAAGTTCCTTGCAAAAGATTCTAAATTTCTTGTATGTACATTACCTTTCTACAGTTGTATGTATTTTATACAAATTCCATACAGAAAGTTTCGAGCAG